>CM057138.1:2411212-2527995 GCA_029964075.1 Patiria pectinifera | reverse complement strand
CAACGTTATATTCCAATTTGCTATAGTGTAATTGTATGCCATTGTAGATTCAGCCAGAAGCTGGAAAATGATGCAACCTGACGCCACTTCCGCGATTGTGTACAAAGTCTATGGAGAGTTAAGAAAGTTTTTCAAGTATTTTCTGACAAAATTGGAAATGTTTCTCAGTCCCACGTTTGTCTTATCATCATTTTTACAAGGAATGACCTTCATTGAGATGATATATTATAAAAGTGGCATCATGTTGCAACATTATTTTCCCACTTTATTCAACTTTAAAATTTTTGGAAGGGGATGAAGGATTGTGACAACATTTTGTCATAGTAAGCCCCTATATTAAACCCAAGCCATTGCAAATTCTGTTGAAAATGATGGATTTTGCACCAAGAACCTTTTCAAAGGAAACATGCACTTCATCAATGGAACACATCAAATCTCACCAAAGTGTTCAGGAATAGAAAACTCCATGGGATGTCTTGGAATTCATATTTAATGAAACACTGTATCCACATGGCACACAAGGAACCGAGGACATTTTGCTTCCCCTATACACATAACAAGTAATGAAATTTATTTCTTGAAAAAGGTTATTTCATGTATTTAGGCAGACTTCCTGAAGCCCCCCCCCCAAAAAAAACCCCAGGAGTTCTGCTCAGATTACATCATCATTTGAAAATAGGGTAGGTAGGGATTTTGGGGTGTTTTTTTCTCATTTTTCCAAAAAAAAATTAGGGTAGGGGCTGTTAGAAAAGGGTAGGTAGGGAAACCGGAAGCAAATTTTTTTTTTTTGTGGCCTAAACACATGCTTGGTTGTTTCTGCGATAATTCTTCCCCAGACTCTTTAAAGCAAAGAAATGGAAGTATATACAAGGACAAAATGTTGCGACCTGATGCCACTTTTTTTCTTCATATGTCATCTCAGTGAAGGTTAGTCATTGCAAAAATGATGATAAGACATGAATCTGGGACTGAGAAACATTGCCAATTTTGTCAGAAAATACTTAAAGAAAATTTTCTTGACTCTCCACAGACTTTGTACACAATCGCGGAAGTGGCGTCAGGTTGCAACATTTTTTTCCAAATACTCCTTTATTTAACATTTTAAAAGACATGAATCTTGGACTGAGAAATATTTCCAATTTCGTCAGAAAAGACTTTGATAATGCACTCAACCCCTCTGTACAGTTCGTACACTGAAAGATTTTTATACTGGGCCACCACTCATCTTCCCTGATAAAGTGATAGTGATACGACCTGAAAGTACCAAAAGTTGTAAATCTGATGAAGAAACACTATTTAAGGAGTGAAAAAAATCTTAAAATACTGAAGCTTTTGCTGTCATGGCCCATGAATTTAGTGCAGGAGGTCTGAGTGGTCGCCCAGTATGGAATTCTTTCCAAACAAACGGAACAGAAAGCATACATTTTCCCCCAAGAAAATGTCTACCTAGACTGAAACACCTTGAAAAACAATCCGTTGCGGTACAACATAACAATTTACTTAACTCAGTCACCAAAAATTCCTGTAATTATCATAAAGTTATCTTCGATAATCTTCAAGAGAAGTTGATAATGATGCCTACCTGATATTCCTCCTCTAGCTTTCCCATTTTGTCAACTTTTTGAAGTGCGTTGACGATTTTTTTAGCAGAGACTTCCGAGGAAAAGATCAACCGCCTGCGTCGATGCGAAGCCGGGGTTACGAATGAGGTCGTTAAAAAATGGCGACGCCCAAATTTGCTCCACCGAACTTCCAAAAGCTGGCTCGTTCCACTTGAATGAACAACCCAAAAAGCAAGGCCTCGGTCGCCTTAGGGCCTATTGTCATTCAGATTTTTGGGTTTCTTTCGCTGCCACCGTCTCCGGAATTCGTCACCGATCAGGTGCGGCTACTATTGTCAGCGAAAATTGCACCGGTGCGTCACTCCATGGAGCTATTGAAGGGTGATATATCAAAGAAATGTGGCTTTTCAGGAAAACATCCACCAGTCACGTTTTCGTGCAGGATTTTTAAGCCTAGCGCCCGCAATATTCACGTGACGTACACAACAGGCGTTTTTGCTTTTCACGGTCGATATAATCTGAAACACATTTATTTTAAAATTCATTGTCAAATCTGGGGTTTTTTTGTGCAGCTCTTTTTAAAAAAACATTATCTGATCATAACAATCCTCCAAAAGGAAACTTTGTTAGATTGTCAGATCATGATTCGAAAATCTAGATCATATAATAATCCTCCAATAGGAAACTCTGTTGTAAAATTTGATCATAATCCTGCAATATTAGTGGACCAATAGGAAACTTTGTTGTATTAGATTATAACAATCCTCCAATAGGAAGCTGCTCTGTTTTGATCATAATAATCCTCCAATAGGAAACCTTCTTGAAATTTTTTAGCACAACAATCCCCAATAGGAAAGTTTGTTGTAAAATTTGATCAGAAAAATCCTCCAATATGAAACTTTGTTGTAAAATTTGATCATAAAATTCGTCCAATAGAAAACCTAGTTGTAAAATTAGATTATCAAATTATGCAATAGGAACCTTTGTTGCAAAAATTGCTAACAATAATCCTCCAATGGGAAATGTTGTTAAATTACAATGCTCTCTGTTTAATATGCAACATTATGGTGGGTTCTTGGGATTTTATGGACCACAAAGTTTAAAGAACTTAAAAAAACAATATTCAAAGAAATGCCACACACTATTTGCTAATTGATATGTTTAATAATTATTCTGTACCTTAAATACATGTTTTCATTCATAAATTAATTCACAATTTTTTCAAAGGCCTCCGATTAGATGTTAAAAAAATACACAACGATTGAAAAAAAAATCGCACAGACTTACACACTGGTAAACGTTAAGCAATTCACCAAAACCTAATTACAAAAAAAAAGAATTTCATGGAAAAAATAACAAAAACATATTTCAACATATCTAAACAAGGATATGTTGACCATAAAGACGGGGCTACAGAAATCTGTATACATTATAGTGAATACATGTAATGATGCACAAAAAAATAATTTCTATGATCAAAATTCTGATTAAAATAATCCAAATTTACAAATATTACTTGTGCTGCTACAAATATCTTTGCTGTAATTTGGAATGTATAACAAAATTAGGTTTATCTGAATCTGTGATATTTCTGAGAAAAAAATGATTACTGATGAAATGTCACGATCCTAAATATACAGAGAAAAACATGAATCATGTTAGAAAGAATTATGGTTGAGAATAAAAATATGATAAAATGTTTTCTAAAATATACAAATATTCATCACCTTTTGCAATTCTAGCAAGTATAAAAACACATGTGAAAGGCATAAAATGTATGAAAGATAGAAGAAAACGTTGTACATAATATCCAGGAATAAAAATAGTTACAAACACGCTGAATATAAAAAAGTTTTTAGTGCACTGAAGAATAGGCCTAGAAGTTATAAACATTGGTAATTTATGACAATGATTGTATTTATTGAAACACAAGTGATTTAAAAGTACTTTATTCTCCATGATTAAATTCGGTGACAAAAACGTTACAGGAAGTTTAAAAATAGTGCTTTGAAAATTTAAGGTGCTTTATTAATTTTTATTTTATCTATTTTATTGTTTTGATATAGATTGAATTGAGAATTAAAATTTTGTTTTCAACTATTTAATCAATCATGAATACTGGTTAAATCTTTGCATGTGATAACATTTGTTAAACAATTCATGATTTTAAAAATTCACAGTGAATTTTGCTACAAATAATTTTGATAATGAAGCTGAAAAAAAGTATATTTTATGGGTCCTCCTAGACCGTTTGCAATTTTTTTCTCTCGTTTGAACCAACAAAGTTTCTCAAAGTTTAAAGACGGATGCTTAATAACTAACCTGATGAAGTTTTAGCTCTGTGAATGCTGTATATATTGAGAAAACACAACAAACTTAAACATGCAATATTCTGGATCACGATTTCAATTCCAAGGTTGCCAAGTCATATTTTGAATTGCGCCCTCTTGTGACACAATCCTGAAATCAGCATTTGGGACATGATTCTCATTCAGCCGGCTGTCACTCATTCTCACAATTGCAAACCAAATACAAATAAGAACGCATGGGGGCGGATTCAGGGAAATTTCAAAAATGTGTCGCTTGACACATCTTTAGAAATGACCGTCTTTTGTAGTTTTCTTCAAAATGACAGCATGCCAGAAAGCGTAATTTCACAGGGAGTTTAGCGCCAGTACTATCTTCAAACCAAGTAAGCTTTTTAACAATAATTTGGTCAGTCACTTTTTGGATAGCTGCAAATGATCTACTCTACCTTTAATTAAAAGTGCACAATTAAATTTTACTCAATTTTAATCTATCACTCAGCATAAGGCATGTCATATGCTCATGCTAAAATATGAGGTAAGAATTGTAAAACATTGAGGCACATTGTATATAAAATAGTAATATTTGGTACAATATCTGTTTCTTTTAATCTTAAAAATGGTACAAAGGCAGCCCCAGTCTTTTGTTCTAATTCATTCAACCGTCAAATAAAAAAAAATAAAAACCAAAAAGGAACTATCAGAACAGTTTTGGTTCGGTTTCTGTTTTGAATTTTTTTTAAATCCATTCAGCCAATAAAACAAGATGAATACTCAAGTGAATCAAACTTCATTTTAAAAAAAAAGCAAATTAATTTTCAAATGAAAAAATCTTTCAAATGAAGTCACTGACGCAAATCTTTTGATTGTGTGAGTTAAAAATGTACATTTACCTATTGACAAATAATGGTTTTAGGTATTTAAAAGATGGACAAAACAACGAAATTGTCCTTTTAGACAACGTTTTGCGTGTCTGCAGTTGTTGAATTATTTGTATTTTTGCTCATGTTCGGGGTTTTAAGTTCATCAGTGCTCAACTAAAGTGAGTTTCAAATTTGAGATGGTTAGCTATTTTCAGTTAGTTTCTGAATTTGTTGAAGTCAAAGTTACTGTATTTGAATCCAGTTGTCTAAGTAAAATCAATTTCAGCCTCATTTTGGCCTCCAGTTTTATAGGGTTAACCATTTCGGTTTTTTGTATAATTTACAGATTATCATAAAAAATATCGTTGAAAGACTACAGTCTGAAATTTTCGATTGCAAAATTTCACTATCTTGCACAATTCTAACAATACAGTTGTATAAGTCTGACGCTTAAAGTTAATTCTTCTGATGAAATTGCAACCTCGAAAACAATATTTTGTTGTCGATGCTTGGAAGACGATGCGAATTACTAATCTGTCTCATTTTAATATAAAATTCAGCCCAACTGCCAGCTACATGTAGCTAATTTTTTTTGCGTGGTATCGTTTGTGTTCAAATGCTGAACAACGCCTGACATGTGCCAATATGTTCTTTGAAGCCGACAAAAAATAGAGGATTTAAAAAACTTCCAAAATGGTCAAAATAAACAGTTTATACTCGGTGTGAAGCCAACACGAATGCAAACTTGTGACGTCAAGGTTTTTTGCGCTACGAATTCGCAAAACTTGAATGCATCTAAACACTTGCGAAATTCACAGCGAATTTTACGTGGCGTCGCTCACCAATTTTACATGAAGTACGAATTATCCGGCCTTAAGACTCGTTGCTACTTCAAAAATTCAGTAAAAGGAATGTCGCATTGTGGAAGACGTCATCCATACATTGATGAGGCTAGTGGTGAGCATTTACAGGTAATATGGGAACAGGGTATCCGTTCGAAGTAAAGCACGGGTACCAGTAAAAGAAACCCAATCTCAGTATTCAAATCCCGAAAAATTGTCTGAAGAGCATTATAGCTTTACGGTGTAATGCAACTTTCCTGAGCGTCATAAATGTGAAATCTGTTTTGGTTTTCCATCTAGCCTAATTTTCATTTTAAAAATTCCCCCCAAATGGAATTCCAAACCTTTCTTGTTCATTGTCTGAGATGTTACTTAGTAATTTGTAAAGTTGATTACCGGTACTCGATTCCATAATCTGGAACCGGTTCCTGATATCAGTGGTCAGGTAGGGGCTTAATCAAGACCCCTTGAGCCAATCTGTTCCATTAAGAAATTCTTAGTCCAATATTTTCAGGTGATCAGTTTGAGAATTATGCATTCAAGAAGAGATTTACACCCACCGATAAGTTAATTCTGCCTATATTGGGTTAGTGTATCCATCGTTGTCCATGCCGGCAGTGTAGATGACGGCTGGAGGTTTCACTCCCCCGTCATTCTTGCGTCCGTTCAGATCAGCCGTTTGGTTGGCCAGGCGACCGCCGAACGTCGTGCCGTGACTCGTGTGGACTTCGTGGGCCTCCAGACGGAACTTGCCGAGTGCCGGGCCCCAGATTTCACGCGGATTGGACATGATCGTCCAGCGCTGTTGTAGAACAGATACAAGACGTCTTCATAAGTCGACATGAAGTATGTACATGAATGGAACATGTGTGCGCTTCATAAAAGATCATCAAATTCATTGCATGATGCTGAACCGGCGAAAAATGGCAGCCACTCTTACAAAATTGTTGTTTTCTTGGCATAGCTGCCAACTTTTCAAAATCAAAATTAGTAATCAACCCGCGCGGTCATTTTCAACTGCGCATACATTAACAGTGTATGTACCAATGCATGTGCTCACGATCGTCACTGAAAAGTAGTCGGTACACACATCCACACGCGATAAAAATGAGGTGCACATGCACACACCATGCCATTGAAAAATATTTTTAGTCTGGTCCTCAAGTACTCCACGGCGCACACTGCATTGATGTCTATTAGGTCATTGACAGCATTGCATATTAGACTTGTCACCAGTCCACCAATTATTGTAAGTTAAGGCCTACATTTCGCCAGACTTTTTCGGGCAAAAACGATACAAAACAAATATGTTTTTTTTTCCTGTTGAACCGGGTTCGATTCCTGCCTGGGCCAACGTTGTGGATTGGGTTTTCAGTCCCTACTTGATTCTGTGGGTTTTCCTCAGAATATTCTTCTAGGGTTTTCCTCCCACATCTAAAAATGTAACTTCTTCATATTATCTTCTCTTTACTGGGCCCCATGTCAGACCAGTGGATCCCACTGAATGGGCTACCATGATAAAATAAGAAATACCTCAAGCATGCTTCTGTGTAAATTGGTCGTAAGTTAGGATAGGGTCCAATTTTACGACCCTGCTTACCCTTAAAAATGAAACCTGCTTACTGTAGCAGAAAGACTGTGCTTACAGTTAGCGTATTTCACGGGTTAGCGAGGAATTTCAATTTATGCGTATTGTGCTTACAGTGTTAGCTCAGAAATATTTGCTAGCACTATTAATATAAAAACGCCCCTCAGACACCCCTATGGAATTTTGTAAGTTAACTTGTGTTTGTCTCAGATTTTGCGCGTTCTGTGTCCATTCGTTTATCATGTAATTGGACAATATTTCACAAGCTGCATTGACGCGCTTCTACCACGATAGGTCAAGAACCAACTACATACCTCAAATAACGTTCCTGGAGTTACGATGAACTCATAGACCATGATGATAGGAATCCAGACGAGGGAGCTTAGGATCATCATCCAGCCGATGGCGTGGGCCCAGGTTGGGTAGGGGCCGTTGTACTCCGGGGACGTCCAGTTCATCCAATTAAACAGCAAGACAAACTACAGAGAAACAACGATCGGTTAATACGAGACAGTGCAGTCAGGTTGGCCTAGCGGTACTTTCCTCGCCTTCCAACGCTGTGACCCGGGTTCGAATCCCGCCTGGGCCAATATGTGGATTAGGTTTTCAGTCCCTGCCTAATTCCGTGGGTTTTCCACAGAAAATTTATGGCGTTTTCCGCCAACCTCTAAAACTGTAATTTCCTCTCGTTGAACCATTTTAAAGCTCTGTCCATTGGTGACAAAAAAAGGTAAGGCTTCTTTCAGCAAAACGAAAACAATTCACAAAGGGATGTGTGTGAATTGTTTTGCTGAAAGAAAACTTACCTTTTTTTGTGATCTGTGGACAGAACTTTGCGTTCAAAATTCTGTGCCTTGAAAAGCACCTTAGTGATTTTAAGGATTTGAATGATTCTTGTACTAAAAGAAAGCTTAATGACTGGGCTTTCATATCCCAGATTTTGAAAGTGCTACAGGCAAAACTTCATTCACAAATTGGTCCAGCCATTTGGGTTTCCTTTTTTTTGTACTCGCCCTGTATAGGCATTTATTTTTCGTACAGCATAATTGGGAGA
Organism: Patiria pectinifera; assembly: GCA_029964075.1. Taxonomy (NCBI): domain Eukaryota; kingdom Metazoa; phylum Echinodermata; class Asteroidea; order Valvatida; family Asterinidae; genus Patiria; species Patiria pectinifera. Next base: position 2,519,780 of record CM057138.1, on the reverse strand, counting down.
ATGTTCGGATTGTTCATAACAAAAACGTTAAAAAACTATAAGGCCTGACTCACTCCATTAAAGGGAAAATGCAACATATACAAACATCAAAAAATAAAACTACCAAATCATTTTGAAATACCTTGCTGGACTGTTAGTGAACGACAGTGTAAAGCATCCTGTAAAATCATGGCACCTGGTATACTGTCATTCTCAAGAAAAGTGGTATTTTTGTATCAATTTCCAACGCTGATCGGCCGACCAGCGTTGGAAAAAACTGGCTTTTTTTCAAATACTGGCCCCAGTTGACCATCGCATTTGTTGCAATCGATTACACACCTATGAACGGGACCAAGCCAGCGAGACTGTTTCCCTGACCTTACAATTCCCCAATGTATGTAAACTGCTCTGTTTCTTCTTATATGGAGTCAGGGAACCAGACTACAGGAAAACGATTGTTTTTCTTGGTTTTTATAGCATTTCGAACCCAAAACCTCAAAAAAGTCAGTGTAACTATATTTGCTTTATATTTCCAACCCCCCAATTCCATCCATTTCTGAAAATTACAGCAAAAGCAAATGATGTATATTCCCTTTAAAAGGAAATTTTTGATCATTTCTTGTGAAAACATCAAAATGAAAACGACAGGAATGTGGATGACTTACACTCAGCAGTGCCGGAGTGATTGCGCACCAGTTCAGTGGCCACCAGAAGAATGTCGGGAAGTCCACGTAACTGTCACCGATCATGGTCCGGATGTCGTTCTTGAAGCGTTTGACGCCGTAGAGCCAGCTGATGGCGACGCACTCGCAGAGACCGTAGATGAGCAGTGAGAAACTGGCACCATAGCTGTCCATTAATTCCACCCAGTACGGCCCGGCCTGAAAAGAGAAGTCCGATTTATAGAATTGGAGGGTCAAGTCAGCAATCAGAATAGGTTGGCATTGCTTTTGAAGGCATAAATAATTTTGCTGTTGGCACCGTAGCTGTCCATTAATTCCACCCAGTACGGCCCGGCCTGAAAAAGAGAAGTCCGATTTATAGAATTGGACGGTCAAGTCAGCAATCAGAATAGGTTGGCATTGCTTTTGGAGACATAAATAATTTTGCTGTTGCAGTACCCCCCCCCCAAAAAAAAGCAACCCTGGCACATTTCAAGGGTGAGATTGGGAGAAAATGAAATATCCACAAAATAATCCACCGAGGGTTTGAGGGTTACCAGAGCAATGTAGGGTCAACAGAATATGCTTCTACAACTTTGCCTAAAGGTACCCCTAAAATACAAATTTCTTTGGTTCTATATATATACCTTGATAGGCAAAAAACAGGCTTTCAGTAAAACCTCTGCAATTCCAAAGGGATTCTTTAAAAATCCCTACAAAAAAAATTGAAATCGGGAAAAATCCTGACAAAATATCCACAAATCAGGAAAAAATCCTGACAAGAAATCCTGAAATTAGGAAAATTACTGACAGATCTCACGCCTGACATTTGCTTTTTTGTTTCCCTTCAAAAACGTGATCAGTGAATTTGAAAGTTTTGGATATCAGAATAAAGCTGAATGTTTTTTCTTTCAAATACTGAAGAAAAAAATCATGAAAACAGCACACTGATTTAGGGGATAGTATTTTGTAGCAAAACACTGACCTGTTTAAAGTTTTGTGTTCAAGGATGCTGGAAAAACCAAGAATAAAATTCTGTTCTTGTAGTCTGGTTCCCTGACCCTACGAAATGGCCAGCAATTTACAGACATCGGGGAATTGTCTGGTCAGGGAACCAGACTAGCTTGCTTGCGCCCGTGCACAGATCTTACAATCATTGTAAACAAAATGTGGACTAACTAAATTCGGATAAATCCGGGGCAGTATTTGAAACGATGGTCTGCTTGACCATCGCTGGAAATTCATACAAAAAAGTCCACTTTTCTTGAAAATGACAGCGCACCAGGTGCCATGATTTCACAGGATGCTTGAGACTTATATTCACTTACGGTCAAGTGATGTATTTCAAATTATTTGGTACTTTTTTTTGTTGATGTTTGCAAATGTTGTATATTACCTTTAAAGGGAAGATACAACATTTGCAAACATCAAAAAACGAAATGATCAAATTATCACGAAATACCTTACTGAATTGTTAGGGACCGACAGTCCAAATCATCCTTTAAAATCGTGGCTCCTGGTGTGCAGACATTTTCAAGAAAAACTGTATTTTTCCAACGCTGGTCGGCCGACCAGCGTTGGAGAAAACTGGCTTTTTTTCAAAAAACTGTTCCTAAGTTTTCATATTAAGTTATTCTGACTTTTCTTTGCAATTGATTACACACCTGTGAAGGGGTACAAGCCTGCTAGACTGATTCTCTGAGCAAACAATTCCCCAGGTGTATTAATTGCTCTGTTTCATTTTAAGTGGGGTCAGGGAACCAGACTACAAGAACATGATAGGTTTTCTTGGTTTTTCCAGCGTCTACAAGCCCAAAACGTGAAACAAGTCATCAGTTTAACAATATTTTCTATAACATACTAATCCTCCAAATCCATTTATTTCTGAAAATTACAGCAAAAGCAAATGTTGTACATTCCCTTTAAGATTTGTAAAAATGATTTATAAAAACTTGAGCCTTGATGAATTAAGACGTACCCTGGTGATGCAAGTGAAGCCGAGTAGGTACCCGATCCCGCAGGCTAGGAGCATGATGTACGTCTTCTTCTTGCGGATTTGAGGGAACTCATCCACGATGGCGGTGACTACGGTCTCCATGATGGTAAACTATTATAAAAGAGGAAAGAATAAAAAACATTTGAATGTTTTTACTTGCACATACAATTTTAAAGGGAATGTACATCATTGGCTTTTGCTTTAATTTTCAGAAATGGAGTATTTGAGGGGTTAGTATAATAGATCAAATATTGTTACACTGACATGTTTTGAAGTTTTATGTTCGAAAATGCTGGAAAAACCAAGAAAAACAAAATTGTTCAAGTAGTCTGGTTCCCTGACTCCACTAAAGATGAAATGGATCAATTTATAGTTGCCAGAAAATTGTAAGGTAAGGGAACCAGTCTAGCTGGCCTGCACCCGTTCATGAACATGTAACCAATACCAAGCAAAATTTGGACTGAAAAAAAAAGAGTAAATTTGGAGCAGTAGTTGAAATATAGTTAGGTTTTTCCAACCGTGGTCGGCCGACCACCGTTGGAAATGTATACAAAATTACCATTTTTTTGAAAATGACTTCACACCAGGTGCCATAATTTTACAGGATGCTTAAGACTGTCATTTACCAATATACAAGTAAGGTATTTCTTAAAAAACTTTGTAGTTTTATTTTTCGATGTTTGCAAAATATGTTGTATATTCCCTTTAAAGTAATAGATGGGCTGTCGCAATTTTGAAATCAGAAAGACTGCGTTTGGCCTAAAAGACAAGGGAAAAAACTGTCTTTTTATGTTTAAAAAATTATTTTAAAGTTACACACCCCCTGACCTTCAAAAAATTGATTTTGTCTTCCCCTGATGATTTTTCAATGTATTCTTGTTTTATACAATGCCTGAATAAATTCTTAGAAATTCCAATGTAGAGTTTTTGGGGCATTTTTTTGACATACCTGACTGTCCAGACCGAGAGTCAGCAACATGATGAAGAAGAGGATGGCCCAGAGTGGTGAGATGGGCAGACGAGCCACTGCCTCAGGGTAGGCGATGAAGGCCAGGCCGAAACCTAGGAGGTATTAACAAACAAAATTAGCAGTTAAGATTCAAGCAAGTCAAGTAGGCCAGAGAAACTGTCATCAATTTGGCCAAACGCAGTTTCGAATAATCAAATTCTAAATTATTTGAAGATGGCAGTGTTGTAGTCAAGTCACCAATGTCGAGTCCGAGTCCGAGTCCTGAGTCACAAGCCTCGAGTCCAAGTCTCGAGTCACAAGCCTCAAATCCGAGTCACGAGTCACGAGTCACAAGCCTCGAGTCCAAGTCTCGAGTCACAAGCCTCAAATCCGAGTCACGAGTCACGAGTCACAAGCCTCGAGTCCGAGTCCGAGTCTCAAGTCACAAGCCTCGAGTCCGAGTCCGAGTCTCAAGTCACAAGCCTCGAGTCCGAGTCTCGAGTCACAAGCCTCAAATCCGAGTCACGAGTCACAAGCCTCGAGTCCGAGACACGAGTCACCAACGTCGAGTCCGAGTCACGAGTCACAAGCCTCGAGTCCGAGTCACCAACGTCGAGTCAGAGTCCGAGTCTGGAGTCACAAGCCTCGAGTCCGAGTCTCGAGTCACAAGGCACTTGGTCTTAGTTGTTCACCAAAATAATCAATTTCTTAAAATTATTTCTAAGTCATCCAAGTTCTGTCTCTTAAGTAAATCCCAGCATATGTAGTTTACCTGATGTGTGTACATGTTGTTTTTTGGCATGAAAACTGGCCCTGGTACTCGTCGTGCAGGCCCTAGCTATGCGTCCGCGGCCCCTGAATACGATTTTCCGCGGCGACGAGTTTTGTCAATGGAGTAAAAAAGAATGTTGCGTTCGTTGCACAAATGACTAATGCTATGTTTTGATCAAAATTCGAGTCACGAGTCACCAAGCTCGAGTCCGAGTCATCATGGTCGAGTCCGAGTCCGAGTCATTTTCCAATGTGACTCGAGTCGAGTCCAAGTCATGAAAAATGCGACTCGAGTCCGAGTCCTGGACTCCAGTCCTACAACCTGGAAAAATGGACAACCCTCAAATCGCATGAACAGCAATTAAATGATTGTATATTCCTTTAAAGTCTTGTCTTTGGTTTACAAACCTTCATCAACGACCTCCCCGACTCCTCGACCCAGCTCGTTAGCCATGAAGCCCATGATGGAGAAGATGACAAAGCCGGCAAAGACACTGGTGCAGCAGTTCAGGGTGGCTACCAAGACGGCGTCGCTACATCACAAAACAATGAAATCATTTATATCAAGTTCGTCTTCAAAGAGGATCCAGTGATTATAAAAAAGTCAGAGTTATGTCCGATTCACTTTCTTCAACCTTATCAAACAACCTCTTCACAAGTCTCGAAAAGCTGTTGGTAAAACCAAGAATATTTTAAGGTAATCCTTCAGAAATAATAAAAAATTCTTCAACAATCCATGTCTCAATTAGGGTTGTGGTCAATTCCATCAAAGGCTCATCAAAAGTCCACCACAAGTCCACCACAAGTCCATCACAAGTCCATCACAAGACCTTTCACAAGTCCAGTCACAATCAAGTAATAGTTCATGAACATTAACAAAGGAATGTACAATATGAACCGGGTTCGAATCCCGCCTGGGCCAATATGTGGGTTGGGTTTTCAGTCCCTGCCTGATTCCGTGGGTTTCCACAACAGAATATTCCCCTGGGTTTTCCTCCCACCTCTAAAACTGTAACTTCTTCTCATTGTCTTCTCTCTACAGGTTTCTTCAGGCTTGCAAGCTACAGTGCCTAGGGCGCTTTTTAGGAATCCTTGGTTTCATTACCAGAAATAATAATAATGACAAATAATTTGAAAAGCGTGTGACTTGAAGTGTGTTGGAAGGTCTCATGTTGGACATGTTTGGACTCCGTGCACAAGTACCCCTTCAACGGCGAGAAAAGTAGAGTTGGGGGAGACCTAGACTGGGTCCCGGTCCATCCAAGTTATTGGGGGCGGGAGACCATCGCAAGATAAATTCGAACGTAATCGCGCGCCGACTACGCCTGACGCTCATGCGCGCAGACGCTATGGCTTAGCTTTGTGCATCTTCAGGATAAATAAGTCGTGTGTACCCAACGTGCGAACAGTACAGTACATACACGCGGTGTCCTGTCCACGGGCTCTCAAAGGTCGTAAAAGCGCGCCCTCTTTTGTTGGCACACGGAGCCCATAGGAATTTGTGATAATCAACTACAACACTGGTCTCAATACTCACAAGTAGCAGTTGTTGTGGAACTTATTGTAGGAGGATAGTGTGATGAGACCTCCCCACGCAGCGCTCAAGGAGTAGAAGATCTGCACTGCGGCATCCAACCATACCTACAAAATTAACAAAAACTCTTGAACTTCTGAAACCGTCTATGCAACTCTATACAGGTTGAGTCAAAACCCACATATCGGGACTCTCGTTTTAGTGAAGTTCTGCATGTAGCACTTTCACAATCTAGGATATGAAAGCCCAATTCATAAGCTTTCTTTGAGTACAAGAATCATTCAAATCATTCATGTCCTTTTCAAGTTACGGAATTTTAAACACAACCACCGTTTCAAAGTTCTGTCCACGGATCACAAAAAAAAGGTGTGCGTTCTTTCAGCAACCAAACAAAAATTCACACACATCCCTTGTGATTTGCTTTCATTTTGCTGAAAGAACACATACCTTCTTGTGATCTGCGGACAGAACTTTACAACGGTGGTTGTGTTTAAAATTCCAAAACTTGAAAACTACACAAGTGATTTGAAAGATTCTTGTACTGAAAGAAAGATTATGAATTGGGCTTTCATATCCTAGATTTTGAAAGTGCTACATGCAGGACTTCACTAAAACAATGGTCCCGACATTTGGGTTTTGCTTTTATTAACTCACTCTGTATAGAGAGAGTAAAAAAATAAAACCCTAAATTTGTGAATGAACTTTTGCCTGTAGCACTTTCAAAATCTAGGATATGAAAGCCCAGTCATTAAGCTTTCTTTTAGTACAAAAATCATTAAAATCACTAAAATCAGTCATTAAGCTTTCTTTTAGTACAAGAATCATTAAAATCACTAAAATCACTCAGGTACTTTTCAAGTTATGAACTGGGCTTTCATATCCTAGATTTTGAAAGTGCTACACATGCAGTAATTCCCTAAAACTATGGTCCCGACATTTGGGTTTCATGTTTTTTTACTCATCCTGTACACTAACCCGTTTAGCCTCCCCCCCCCAACGATATGCCTTGACCAATCAAAACTGACATTAAAACCGATACAATGCATGTGGCTGGTACATGCAGTGTTGCACTGCGGAGATGCACGTGTTGTTGCCCTCAAGCAATGTGGGCGTGGCTTAAGACCAAAACCGGACCGATCCATTTTCAAACTTCAAAATGGGCTGTGCTCAGTGAATTTGGCCATAAGCCCCGCCCATTTTTGAAACTGTTTATTTCTCACAGTGTCTGTGACCAAAGCTACAGTCACCTGACCAAAAAGTCCCGATGTGATTGGTTAATGCTACTTTTGATTGACAGCCAGGCAAGAAGATTGCATTAGCCACAGGTCTTAAGATGTTTTAAAGAATGATTGTAAGATGTTTTAAAGAATGGTTTCATCAATTTTTTTTTTTTTTTTTTTATATATGCCGCAAAGGGAAGCTGGCTATAGGTGTGTTAGAATAATTTGAACAAAAAAACTTGGAGCAGGGTTTGAACCTGCGACCACCAGAACGGAATGGCAATCCGTAGGTCGTAGGTCCAAACCCTGCTCCAGTCAGTTTCTTTATTCAAATTATTTTTCCCACGGCGGGTGTGAAACACGCCGTGGGCTTGAGCTGCTTATGTTGGTTGGTTGGTGGGTGTGTGGGTTGGTGGACAGTTTACTCGGCCATATATTGTATTCATACAACTCCAGTATTAGGCCAAAAAAAAAAAGATTCCGGTTTCTGGTATGCGCACGTCGCCGTAGCCATGCGCGTCGGCAAAATGAAAAAGTTTTTTTTTTCAATGAAAGATGATGTCTCAAAACCGCCAAACTCACTGGTTTGACTGGAATCCTGCTGCAGCACAATTTTAACGTGTTTTTAGATGGGGTTATGATCCAGAATAAGCTTTATGTGGCCTCTCTGGACTCCCATATATTTGCACGAAGTTTAGTCGGGCACCATTTGCAGTCATCAGCCGACATTTGAAGCAAAAAAAAACAGGTAAAAAAAAAAAAAATAGCCGCGTCGCCGCACCACTTTTTGGGCAAGCTCTATACCAGAAACCGGAGACTTTTTTTTTTTGCCTTACAGCTTTGCTTTCGCAGACCGGTTTTGATAACACTGATGCGCATGCGTTCAATTTGCATATTAGAACACGCCCCATTCGTTTTCGTTTTCTGTACTCCCGATGCACCGGTACGGCCCGGGTGCGCGCACGGAAGGTGCCGTAAATCGTCTTCACACGTTACCTGGCCGCCATGGGTTGTACCACTCGGTACGTGTTTCTCTTACCTGTGGATTTGCTAATGTCTCCCATCTGGGCGTAATGAAGAACAGAACGCCGTCATAATATCCCGGGAGCGTCACTCCCCGTACCAGCAAGATCACCAGGACAAGATAGGGAAAGGTAGCTGTGAAATACACCACCTACGAATTGGGATTAAAAAACATATGCAGTTGAAACACAGTAATACATTACATATTGGATGTTGTCCTTCGCTGACGGATTTTTATAAACACTGTACACTCGGTGTTGTCCAAGGATTTGCTAGATACAATTCACAAACTTCTCGGGTGGGACTCAAACCCACAACCTCCTGCTTACTAGTGCAGATGACTTACCACTCAACCGCCAAGCGTGCCTGGGGTTGGTTGGCTGATTCTAGCCTGCTGTAGCAGCAAGCCCTTGGACAACACAGAGTATGCCGTTTTAATAAAATCCGTTGGCGTAGGGCAAAACCAGATATGTAAAGAAAAATTGGGCCACTTTGTTACCATCACCTTAGCAGTTTTTCCAATGGTTGTGAATTTTTGTTTAATACCTGAAACCACCAAAGAAGAATTTCAGCACATGAATGGACATGCGATCTTTCGCTAAAGATAATTTGAGATGATTATTAACAATGCTTTTCGACATTATCCGCAAATTTCCGTCAAGTGGACGGAAAACTTAGATAACTGTTTGTGTCCTTTTTTTGATGAAAATTTGAGGGTGATTTTAAAAATTTTAAAAAGAAAGAAAGAAATGATTCAATACATATAACATTTATTATAAGCTTACATGTCCATTCACATTTGAAAAACCTTTTGGGTGGTTTCAGAAACTGTTAAAATTAAAAAATTACAACCATTGGAAAAACTGCTAACGTAACGGACGCCAAGTGGTCCCCTATATTGCGTTTCTTGTCATACGCCTTCTCTTACCATGTCTTCTCTACACTCCTCCAAATCTTAACTTTGTAAAACGTTCAGTCAGTAATATTTCTGCAAATATGTGAGTATTTTGTCGCTGTCGTCACTGACGATACAAATCTTAATCTGTGCTGATCTACGGAGTCAACAAACTTGGTTGGCATAATAATTCGGAGCTGGACGGGAATTTCCCCACGTTTTCCCCAGATTTTTTACCCGCCCGTAATCAGCGGATATACAGCCACATATTTTCTTGATGTCACAAAATATGTGCAAATTCTTTGTTTTCACTTAATTCACCTTATAGTAAAGCCTGTTAGCGATGTTGTTTCACACTGTATATATGTAGTTGTAATAGTTTCACAATAGTTATAATGGTTGCTTAACAATCACGCATTAGTCCCATATACTTTGATTTTATTGAAGAGGGTAAAAAAAAAAAGGAACCCAAATATTAGGTTTCTAAACCTGTATTGTATTGTGTTTGTAATGTTGTATTCGTACATATGTGTATTTATTTGTAGTATATGTAGGGCCCCAACGTAAACCAGTTTTAAACTGTTTGGGAATACCCTGGACACACAAATTTATATCTCCTTGCTGAAAATTCCATCTTCTAAAGATTTGCTCAGCACTAAGTTCAGCGTAGTAGCTCCATGAGATTTCCCTCCAGCAATAAGGAGCTAGCCTACCTTGCCAGACGACTTGACGCCTTTGAAGAGACACAGGAAGATGATGATCCAGGCCAGTAGAAGGCAGAGAGCCAGCTGCCACTGCACCTCACCGGGTTCCCCGATGGAATCGGCCTCCTTCAGGACTTGGAACCTGAAAAGAGAAGAGTGTAAGGCAAGTTCAGCCTCAGTGCAAATCACAAACACGAATGCGTTCAGTGGAACGCCGCTTTAACAAACATTGCAGGATCCAGAAAAATTGATCGTAATGGCAATCATTCGGTGTTGTGATTTAAAGCTGCCGGTGCTGCGGTACTCACTTTTCAATAAATAGCGCCCTTCAGAACTTCACCCTGCACGCCCTGGTAGTTACTGAATGACTTTGAACATGTGCCAACTATTGAATAATGCAATGCTGCTGCCATCCCGGATAATTAATATAAAAGAGAAAAGACAAAATATCAGGGAAAAATGGTCTTACTTCCAGTACTCCTCGGATGCAGGTCTTCTCACCTTCCGGAACGGGTCTGTGTATAACGACAGATTATAGCCGCCGTAGTTACCGGTGACGTTGTACATCTCTCGCTCAGCCAGCGTTAAGTTACTTAACCGCACACATCTGAAAACACAATTTCAAATAAAAACACTTGTTCACAAGAACATTCAATTTTGACAGAGTCGGGTATTCTAGGTATGTTGTGTCCTTGGGCAAGCCACTTTACTCCAACCAAATTAAGCGGTAAACTGTGGGTTAAGTTTTCTACTCACGTGTTATTGAAGGTGACAATTCCTTTGTTATCTAGACAGTCTTTGACGATATTGGCGCAGAGTCCTGTATTCCAAGTCTGGCCGCACCCCACCCAGGGTAGGACGGAGGTGAAGGAGGCAAACATGTAGTATAGCGTGTACATGATGATCACGTTGTAGTAAATGCCTACATAGGCTGAGACAATCATCATGCCGTAACCAACCCCTGGAAAGGTGGAGAAAAAAAGTAGAAAAATTAAATAATATTATGGACTTCTAGTATAACGCTCATGTCCGTCACGAAGTGACGCTCCTGGCACACTATTATAACCCTGGCTTTATCACAGCTGCCGTTACGGCACTCAAGTATTGAAGGAATTTCTTCCTACCAGGTACCCATTTACTACATCTGGGTGGAGAGAGGCAATCGTAGTAAAGTGCCTTGCCCAAGAGCACAAGCACCATGTTCCCCGTCAGAATTCGAACCCAAGTACCAGGGCACACGAGTCGAACACCGTAACCATTGGACCACAGCACCCCTCTAATTCCAAACCTTATGAACAGATCCCGTGTAAGCAGGGGCGTCAATTGCTTCTCAAAAGTGGGGGGGGGGGGGAACAAACCTTGATCAGAACTAATGTGAGCACGAAGTGCGAAGCCCTTACGGTGTGGGGTTTTGGGCCCCCTTAAGGGCCCCGAAAAAAAATTCGGATTCTAGATGCTCTGTGGTGTGATCTGAGGCAATTTCTGACCACTTTAACCAATATTTTCTTGGCAAAAGATAATAATTTAAACATCATTTTCGAGGTTGAAGTCGTTGAATAAACTTTTATATTTTCAGCTAAAGGCATGGTGCTCGGGGCCCGCTTAAGGACCTCGAATTTTTTTTGATTCTTAATGCTCTGTGGTGCGATCTGAGGCAATTTCTGACCACTTTAACCGATATTTTCTTAGTAAAAAATACATTGTAGTACATAACTAAGGGCCCTGTATGAGACACGAGTTCAAAAATCTGGGGGAGGGACGTTTGATATCCTTCAAAAAGTGGGGGGGGGGGGGGGAACATGTCCCCCTGTCCCCCCCCCACCAGGATTGACGCCCATGCTTGTAAAGTGGACCAAAATGAGGGCAGATTTTGATATTTACATTCAGTGACATTGAAAGCAGGAAGTGTCCACTCATATATACCTCACAGGGGAAAAGACCTGTCCTAAGAATTTTTATAAGGGAATCAATATGTACGTGCTTAGCCGGTTTGAAACAAGTGTGTTAAAAATCTACTAGGCAGTGGCGCACCCAGGATTTGGCTTGGGGGGCTCACAATTTTTTTTGTCAAATTTGTTAAAATTTTGCTGAAACTTTTTGGCCGCAGAAAAAAAATTGTGTTTTTTTTTTTGGGGGGGGGGGGGGATTGGATTATTTTGACGGTGATGACGCCACTTACACCCCTATTATACTGAAAATAGGCCACATACATGTCACCAAGGTCAAAATCATGAGACTAAAAAAACAAAAAAAAATTGACAAACTCTTGGGGGGGGGGGGCCCCTCAAGCCCTAAAAGTGCTCTATTTTGCAATGGAGTGAAGGCATTGTTTTCCTAAACGGCGATGGGCTTCAGGACCATTTTAAGGGGTGATCATCTTCGGATGGAAATTTCTCCTAAAAGTCATCAGTTGACACCCCAACAATTGAAAAGAAACAAATAGATGATGAAATAAGCTTTAATTTGATGTGTGTTTTGAATACCTTGAAGAGTTGTGAGTATTTTTCCTGAATTTTTGAAGTGAGGGCATTTGTCATTGGGGTCTATGGCAGTTTATTTACTGGTCTGCAACTTTTGGGGGATAAAATTCATGTATTCAGTCTTGTACGAAGACTAAGCCAACCCCGTTCTTCAACTCATGCTCAATCCCTTCCTAGCAACACGACCCCTAGTTCAGAACCCAGCGCCCAGTGCGTCACCGCTGAAGCACTAGTGACATAGGTTGCTCATAGCGCGACACACCCTGGCACCAATAAAACAACTCCTAAAAAGCTCTACAAACAAAACCTTTTTTTATATTGAATTCCCTCACTATAAAACTAACTTTAACAACAAAAGTTATGACAGCGGCCCAGTCTACATCAAACATGGGCCAAGAAGTTTTCTTTATAACAACCTTATATTCCACCAGTCAATATTATGTGGTCAACAATAAAGGTCACACCTGCATATCTCAAGCCTGGTCAATATTGGCAGGGCAAATATGAAGTCCCTATGACACCAGTCATAAAATAGTGAAGTTCTCCGTTTATTGGTTTAATGAGCTCGTGCTTGTGTTACAGGGTACAGGTTTATGGTTGGCAGTGCCTTGCCAAACAAATGCAACAATGAATTGAAATTTACTTAGCCTCGGTCTCTAACACGCCTTTTTAACCCTAACCCCCTAGACCCTGTTCGAGCCACCTCTCGTGGGTGACAATCCCCGCCTCTCCCGTGTAGAGGGCGAGGCGATGCCTCATAGGCTACAGGCTGAGTCACAAAAAGCGGAACCCAAACCCCAAATATTGTATTTCATATCTAAAAAAATGTGTAGCACCAAACATAATAATGATTGGAAATCCATTTCATCTGTTACTTTTAGATGAAAAAAAATTACTGAAATTGCTTAATCCGTTCAAAGAATATCATCATTTAAATGCAATGACCCTAAAATCTCTTTCGTCCAAAAATGCAATTTCAAGAATTGTCGTCACAAAATGTCTTCAAACATCACCAGCGATTAAACCTCAGTTTAAAAGTTAAAAATATTCAAGAAAGTCTCTTTGAAGGCCCGTCTTTTTTTTTTTTTTTTTAAAAGGTGGATTTCATAAATCATATTGTTTGCCTAACCAGGGTCGTCAATAAAGATATTGTGCAAAAACTACAGTTGTTGAAACAAGTATTCTGTGTCATTTTCTTTGTTGTTCCGAACTGTCAGAATACAGGGTGAGTAAAAAAAACCGAAACCCAAATGGCGTGCGTTCTTTCATCGAAACGAAAACAATTCACACACATCCCTATGTGATTTGATTCCGTTTTGCTGAAAGAACACTGATTTTTTTTTGTGATCCGTGGACGGAACCTTAAAACAGTGGCTGTGTTTAAAATTCCTTAACTTGAAAAGTACATAAGTGATTGGAATGATTCTTGTACTAAAAGAAAGCTTATGAATTGGGCTTTCATACCCTAGATTTTGAAAGTGCTACATATGCAGAACTTCACTCAAAAAATGGTCCCGACATTTGGGTTTCGTTTTTTTTTTTTCACTCACCCTGTACACAATAAACTGCTTTTTTGGGGGACAAAACAGGTTTAAAGCTATAGTCCATCATTTGTAATTAGTGCATTTTGTTCGTTTGAAGCAACAAAAGTGTTCAAAATCTAATGAAGGATACTGAGCAACTAACCTGATGAAGTTTCAGCTAAGCTTCAGCTGTACATTTCGAGAAAAGCAGCATTCTAAGATCTCAATTTCAAATCAAAAGTTACTGAATCAGGTTTGGAATTGTTTTGAATTGCAGCTATACGCGGCGTCGCGCACTGATCCGACGAATTATAACAACCGCGCGCGCGTGTGCGTCGTTCCAATACTTGTGCGCGCTGCGCTGAATAACAAAACAAACTACTAATTTAAATTTTCCTACGGTGCTTCTTAAGCTTCTTGGAAATGCCTTCTTTCGTTGATTACTTCAAAATGACAGCTTGCCAGAAAGAATAATTTCACAGGGAGTTTGGTCCCCTTACTATCTTTCAACCAAGTTTGTTTTTCAACAGTAATTACGCCAGTTACTTTTCGGATGGCTGCAAATGATGGACTGACAAATGATAGCTTTAAGGGTCATGAAGTTTAAAGCTGATATTCTTTGCACGGATTGAGCAATTTCAGTAATTTTCTCATCTTAAAGTACAGCGCTTTCCAGTCATTATTATGTTACATATTTTTTGAAATATGAAATATATTTTGGGGGGTTGGCGTCAGCATTTTTTGGCTCACCCTGTATTTACAGCGTGTTTGAGCAAACTATAACCATGGAGAAATTCTGCCATGATGTAACCAAAGAAATATGCAGTCAAAGCAAACAGACATAAAAAAAAGGCTCAGTCTACATGTGATATCCTGACCACATGTTCTATTCAACTTCATGTCATGAATAGCCCACACACTGTTTACATCCGAAGCATTCAACAAAAACCGACCCAGTCATGGTAATTGAGCCAATCACAATCGGTGTGTAGCCTACAGGAGATTTATTATACTGGTAGCGTTGCTGCATGCATGTCAATTGTATTGGCACAAACAAAATGAATGCAATGTGTACATGCATTGAGCTAGTATTATGTTCAAGCTGCAGCTGTGGCGTAGACTAGTATCGACCCTGTGTGATGTTTTATACAACACAGTTTTGCTCTTGAATATGTTTAAAACACTGTGATCCAAAACCTATTCCCAACTCCCCCCCCCCCCTTTCCCTAGTCTATCATCTGTTATCCACAGATCCAAGTCTCCTGTTTAACGTCTGGTATGTCAAAGCATGCAGATTTATGCGATCTCGCGCCTCAGCCAATCGGACTCAACTTTACTAAATCATGACGTCATTTCATTCCCAAATCAGGACTAGAAATGTGACTGGTCAAGTTGAATGCAGTGTTTTGTAATACAACAACAGCCGGGCGCGTATCGCGTCACATAATACACAGCGCGAGACCACAGCCTTTGTCGCTGATTGGTCAAAATCTAGAGATCAAGATGCAGTTGTCTTGCATGATTAATCAGCAAATCTGCTCAACTACACCTTCCCTGGGCATCCCACAAATATCACAATGAAATTAATATGCTGAATCAATTGGTAGCTCCCTCCCTGACCGACAAATATACCTTTAGAATTGGAACGCCTTGATCTCACGAGGCGTTTTGGCAACATGAGACAGAACTGGGCAGAGGTTTAAAATCGGGGTTTGCAAATGAGGAAAGTGAATAAAATGCTCCCAACAATACTGTTTGTTGCACTGTTTGAATCGGACATTCCATTGACAAGTTGTGGCTGTTTTAAGTTCGCATTTGTCAACACGTCAACAAAGTAAAATACTGAGAAAAAGGCCTTTAAAGTTTCGAGCTTCATGTTTGTCAGTAACAACAATGTCAATTGCTTTTCCTTAAAACTTTTATCGCACAATTCTTACACTGCATGTATTTAAAAATATATGTACAGTTGACATAAACAAAGATTACAAAATCGATAAAAGTTGAAAATGCAAAAAAAGTAACACCTGTTGATTCCTTTTAAATTGTTCTCCACTACGGCATATGCCCAGTTCCATTTCGTTTTGCCAGAAAGCCACTCATATAATGATTCTAAATTCAGAATTTGATCATCACGTGACAAAAATTAATAGCATTTGCCAGATATCCTCATTTTGTAAAGAAACATAACAGGATCCAAAAAGTAAGAATCACCCATCATGACCAATGTGAAAGCTCACTTTGAACTGAAGTTCTAAATGTATAGTTTTGCATCTACATTTCAAGTTTATGTCACGTCCGTAGTTACGTTGACACAATGGTGCTTTCCTTGCCTTCCATCACTGTGACCCGGCCTCGAATCCCGCCTGGTCCACATGTGGATTGGGTTTTCAGTCCCTGCCTGATTTCGTGGGTTTTCCCCAGAATTCTTCTGGGCTTTTCCTCCCACCTCTAAATTTCTTCTCATTGTCTTCTCTCCACAGGTTTCTTCAGGCTTGCGAGACACAGCGCCTGGGGCGCTTTTGAAGAAATCCTTGGTTTCATTGCCAGAAATAAACATAAATTATTATAACATACCTCTGAACATTGGGACCGCCCTCCAGCAAGAAATGGGTCCTAGACTGCAATACTGGCCAAAGCTGACTTCAAGGAAGAACAGAGGCAGGCCGGCGAAGGCCAACATGATGATATAAGGGATCAAGAAAGCACCTGAATAAAGAATATGAAAACAGGAGTACAGCGTACGTAAAAAAAAAATGAAACCAAATTTCGGACTATTGTTTTGGTGATGTTCTGCATGTAGCACTTTCAAAATCTAGGATATGAAAGCCCAATTCATAAGCTTTCTTTTAGTACAAAAATCCTATAGGTCACTCATGTGATTTTCAAGTTACAGAATTTTAAACACAACCACCGTTTTAAAGTTCTGTCCTCGATCACAAAAAAAGGTGTGCCTACTTTTAGCAAAAATGGAAACACATCCGTATTTGAATTGCTGAAAGAACGCTTACCTATTGTGATCCATGGACAGAACTTTAAAACGTTGGTTGTGTGTAAAATTCTGTAACTTGGAAAGTACATGAGTGATTTGAATGATTCTTGTACTAAAAGAAAGCTTATGTATTGGGCTTTCATATCCTAGATTCTAAAAGTGGTACATGCAGAACTTCACTAAAACAATGGTCCCAACATTAGGGTTTCCCTTTTTTTTTAATCACCCTGTATAAAATTGGTGGGATCCACTCAAAAAAATATGACTGTTAAAGACATGTTCCCCGTGCTCTTCAAAAAAAAAATTCAATTTGTACATTTTTTTAACCCAACAACAACAACAAGAAAAAAATGCCGATTTTGGCATCTGAAACACTCCAAAAAAGTGCTTTCAGTCTTCAAATGAATCCGCCCTATGAGAACCAATTTACTTCCAGGTTGCAAATGAGTTCAAGATTCGTCAAATTTTTGTCAGGTCTGGAAACCCACCTCCTCCATTGCGATAACACAGGTAAGGGAACCGCCACACGTTCCCCAGACCGACGGCATAGCCCGTGCAGGACAGTAGGAACTCAAACTTGTTGCCCCAATTGCCTCGTTCTTCGTTCTCATCTCCGCTTTCGCTTTCCTCTGGCTGGACCAGTTCCACTGTACTCTGCGTCAGGAAAAACAACAAAATGTAAAACCATATTTAGTGAATTTAAAAACATCTTATTGAATTTTAAAAAGTCTCACAGAATTGTAAACTATACAATAAACTTCAGTGCGTTTAAAGTCAGAGGAATCAAAAGTTCCATATTGACAAATAACACTCACGTATATATTTTTAAAAAAGTTAATAAACTCATTCTGTGGAGTTACACATGTACATGTAGGTGAAATTTATGACCAGGCTTAGCGCTTAATTTACATTCTATTTCTAATGTCTTTTAAAGAACACAAAATGTGGAAATCGTTTTGTGTGTAGCACAGATTTTTTTAGTTGAATTCAGAATGTTCTTCGCAAAAACAAATGCACAACATTAAAGAGTTTCGTACATTGTTCAAATAATAGAATAAAATGCCATCTGATTAAAACTTTGAATGTTAATTTGTGTAGTATTGGCTATCAGAAAATCTAACATTCTCATGACATGCGACCCAGGTACATATCTTGGGTTAGATTTACTTTAAAGCGCAAAAAGGTTTCAACAACAAAACCTATGTGGGAAAATTTAAAATTTTCCCCTTATTTTAACTAATAACTGCGGTCAGTTCGAGTAGGACACATATCACATGCATACATAGAAAAGCGGATACAACTACATGATAAAGTTACTGATTACTTTTGTGTAAACTTCAACATAATGCAAATCTGTCGGGGAAAATTCACAATTTCCCCGTAACAAAGATACACAAGATAAACTGATTTGTAAGACATGCGAGAGATTTTTCAGCAGCAGCAAACCAAAAAAAATTACACCTTGAACTTGCCAAGCCTGCTTGACAGCGAAGAGTTTGAACAAACTATAAGCTTGAGTGGACATTTAGATGACTATCGTTATGTAAATACACACAGTGCTGATTGGGACAAAGCAAATGCAAACAGACATGAATGCATCCGCATTCTGATTATGATTAATCACCATAACTTCTTAGACATAACGTTTGTTTCTTTTGACATTAAAGGTGGTAATGACTTGTACTTAGTTGTAGGAGGAGTAAAATCCGGTTCACATTCCGCTAAGTGAACGAAGACAGGACAGAGGAATAATGCATGCTGGGATATGCTGTCACGTGGAACGGATATTAAAGGGAAAATACAACATTTGCAAACATCAAAAAATAAAACTACCAAATCATTTTGAAATACCTTGCTGAACTGTTAGTGAATGACAGTGTAAAGCATCCTGTAAAATCATGGCACCTGGTATACTGTCATTTTCAAGAAAAGTGGTATTTTTGTATCAATTTCCAACGCTGATCGGCCGATCAGCGTTGGAAAAAACTGGCTTTTTTTCAAATACTGGCCCCAATTGACCATCGCACTTGTTTGCAATCGATTACAAACCTGTGAACGGCTACGAGCCAGCTAGACTGGTTCCCTGACCTTACAATTCCCCAATGTATGTAAACTGCTCTGTTTCTTCTTATATGGAGTCAGGGAACCAGACTACAGGAAAATGATCGTTTTTCTTGGTTTTTATAGCATTTTCGAACCGAAAACCTCAAAAAAGTCAGTGTAACTATATTTGCTATATATTTCCATACCCCAATTCCATCCATTTCTGAAAATTACAGCAAAAGCAAATGATGTATATTCCCTTTAACATGAACGAATGGAGTGGACATTGAAACTTGTAATGACTTGCATCAGACAGCAAATCTGGTAGATAGAAGATAAATAAAATATAAACAAAACAAACAACCAATCAATGCCAAGTGAACAGACAGATATTGAGCAATGCATTCTGGGATACATTCCCAAACGACCGGCTTCTAGGTGATTGAAAAGTATTGAACAACATATCACGCAATCCAAAACTCTCCGACAGACTTCAGTTAGACAGAGGGCTATATTTTATGCAATAGTTAATCTGAAAAATAATTGCTGGAAGAACGGGAAGTGAGATACTGGTACATGAAAATTAGGGATGGCCAATCATTACCAATGTGCAAAATATTGGATATAAAGCTGACAAAAATATTCTGTTATACACGGTGACCCCCCCCCCCCAAAAAAAATGTAACCCTAAAACATTTGCCTTTTCAAAAAAAACGGATTGGTGGATATTTACATGTATGTTTTGGGTATCGGATTAAAGCTGAGAGCTTTTTCTTTCAAATCCTGAACAACAATTTTGAAAATAGCACTTTGGGTTGCTGGGAAAATGCCAATTATGGAAAAGTAGTAATTTTTCATCCTGTACACAAATACTTCAAACAGTGAAACATTTTACTGTACGCCTACTGTGCAATTATCCTTCATTCATTAAATTTCTTTAGTATTTTGACATATTTATGATGCTGGAAGGGTTTGAAATAGGACTAAAACCGATCAGATACCTGTTCAGTTGGAAAATAAAAAGTATTTCCATCAAAATCATTTGTACTCTTCTCATATTATGTGCCATGTTGTTTGTAAGGATTAGGACATGCACAAATAGGTGCAGTGAAAATCCCTTTTACTGTGGCATTTTTTGTCTAGATAGGATGAAAAATGACTACTTTTACATAATTGGCATTTTCTCGGCAACCCAAAGTGCTGTTTTCATGACTGTTTTAGTATTTAAACTAGGCCTATTTAAAAAGAAAAAGTTCTCATCTTTAGGCCCCCCCAAAAAAGTCAAGCTCCATACCAGAAACCGGAGACTTTTTTTTGGCCTTAATCTGATACCTGAAATTATATAAAAATCCACCGACCCCTTTTTGTAAAAGGCAAATGTTTTAGGGTTGCATTTTTTTTGGCTCACCCTGTAAACAAAATGTTCAATCGTAGTCTTTGCAATACGAAAGAGTCCCACATAATAACTGAACCATGAACACGCATATTTCAGTATAAATGTCAGTCAAACGCAGTTCACGAGTTGAGCCCGATGAATCACAAATCCTACTGCATAATGGCAGCCATTATGACAAATATTTTGAATATGCATTGTTATTTTTCTGACACAGTGGCAGTTACGAATAGCGCCATATCGAACGAGGCACACTGCGTGACCTAGTCAAGCTACCTGTATAGATATTTTTTATTGTTAATGCGTATAGGCCTACTTCCCTGTCATATCACAAAACTCAGTTTGTTATTTGTTAGCTGTCACAATGCAGTACAAATTTCGCCACAATTTTTTTTTCCAGGACACTTTTGCGCAACTGCTAAAAATATGCATGTTTATGCAGGTGGCATATGTACAGTGGTCCTTACTGAAAAATATATGGTTTTATGGGGTCATAAAAGGGAACTCGTTAGAATAAAAGATAGCATGTGTATGCACAGGGCACTATCACATGCATACATTGCTACTGTGAGAAAAATTGCAGGGCCATGTGAAATTCATCTAAAGGAATGTCTCAGTATTAAAACTCTATTACAAAACCGGTCTAAAAAATGTACCAGTGCGGTGTAAAAAGCATCCGAGGATTGTACAATTCTTTGGCAATCATCTAACTCTGAGTTTAAAGGAATTAAAGTCTGTCACAAGCCAATGTGGCCCATCAGGCCAGCGTTTATCTCCAGTTTCAGTAGCATGAAACAACTGAGATTTTTTCTATTCCCCGTGGATGGGATGCTAGTCCATCGCAGGTTACTCCCCAGCTAATGTCGGTACCCATTTACACTCCTGGGTGGAGAGAGGCGAGCGGGGGTGAAGCGGCTTGCCCAAGGACACAACATGTGGCCAGCAGCTGGATTCGCTCCCCTGACCCTCTGATTACGAGCCACAAACACTAACCACTAGGCCACACTCCCCCACAAAACTCAAGATAAAACTGGTCTCAAATGATGTACGAATTACGCAGTGTTAAAAAATTGTAGAATTCTTGGCAAGTTCTAACACTGAGATTTTAGGGAAAACTATAAAAGTAAACTTCTGACAAGCCGTCTGTCCGTTTTGCAGGTTCTAGGGTAGGATTATTATTAAACTTGCAAGGCCAACAACTGAGAATGGCCATTTCTCTGTGTTCATTTCTAAGTGTTAAATTACACAAACTGGAAAACCAAGACACAACAATGCTTGTAATTTACACAAGTATTACAACACTCCGACACCATTAGAGTAGAAAGAGGAATATTGGTGTTCATTTCACCCACACTTCTGTTAACAATAACTCCATAAGTCCACGCTTCTAGTGTTTCCAATCAGCGCCTGCTTAACTTCAGGCCAACAAAGATGGTCGGTAATTAGAGAACCCAGTGTCCTGGTATCTGCCATATGTTTTCTTGGTCCCTGGAAACTTGACCAAGTTTGAATTTTGAGGCTCATCGGGAATAGAACTTTGATTGTGTCCGTTCAAAAATCAAATTAGTAATATAAGCAGTGGCTTTTTGATCACTACACAATGGCTAAATCTGCACAACACATGCAGTCGCACACCAAACACCTTTTGAAAAGAGGAAACGTTTTGGTTTCAATTTGATAAAAACCGATCTACTTATCTTTACATGTAGGACGATGCAACAACTGTAAAGTATTTTTTAAACCATGGGTTCATTTCTGGCTTAGGCTCATGGATTTTAGGCCCATTCCAACTCAGTATAGTCTGTTTCAGAAACCGGAGTTTGGAGCCAGAACTGCTGACGAATCCAAGAATTTGAAAATGTCCACACTGTTTCAACAAAATCAAAGTGATTTGGTTGAAGTTTAATAGATTACTTACTGCAATAATCTTGTTCAGTTCCAAATGTTACCGTCCTAATGACGCTCAAACAATTTGAATTTGTGAACTTGTGATATTTAACTGTTACTCCAAAATGCACAAATCTGGCATCTTCATGAGTAGAACTTACTGTGAAAACCTCTAAGGCCGAATTAAAAAAAACCATGTTTCTCGTCTGGGTTTTGAAAAAAAGGAGGAAGAGGGTCAGTCATTTCAAGATGGCCGCCATTTTAAAATTTCCTGCAACCGTTGGTGTTTCTACTGCTCAAAGACAATTTTAAAATGAAAGGCAAGTTGGACAAAAAAACTTAACACATTTACAGTGTCATTTAGACTTGTACATTGGGCACATATTTCGCAAGTATTTATTTTCCGATGAATTTGTGGACTTTTTCTGTGTTTTTTTTACTGCATTTTTCAAAAATACAAAATAATAACAAAATCCAGGCGGTCTCCAAAAAGGAAGCGGGCAGGGACGAGAAACATTTTTTTTTTTACTTCGCCTAATAACCATGCACTCAATTTGGGCCAATTTTCCAACGACGCCAAAAACAAAAGTGAAAAATTCATCATTGTTTTGCAAAGTATTGAACCCATAATTCTCAATATCCGAGTCACTGTTTTTTACAATGTTTTGTAAGAATCAGTGCATTGTGTATGATTTGTTTTTTTGCACGATCGTGTTTTACGACTCAAAAGAACGGCCTGATTGTTGAAGGAGCGTGCAAATTTTTACATGTATTTGCACAACACTCCAATTGGGTTTTTCCATCACACTTGATGGGTCATCAAAGTGCATGTAAGTTGTAACTGGGTCCGTACTCCAATCGTAAATTTGAACGATTGCCAAGAACATAACGATTTTGTTGAATTACTCAAACACGAACAAGAACACTGCAGAGCAGTAAACAAAGGAGGCACCCACTATGAAGTTTCAAAGGTTGAGATTTAAATTCATTTCTCTTTGCGGTAGTTTTATGATGCGAAGGTGACGACTTTGACCCCACCCGACAGTGCAGCTGTGCATCGCAAAATCCAAATTAAGAATTTAAGAATCTGATGTAGGACAACTTCAAACTAAGACCCAAGTGAAGAATAAAAGTCAAAGTCTAACGTTACTCACTCTTTATCCTATAAAAACAAAATTCTCCACAATTTCAACATTTGCCAAGTTGAGGCCCCAAGCATTTTGTCAGCAAAGTTTTAAGTCTCGATTCAAATTTTTAAATGGAGTTTTCCTCAAGATGTTTTACCAGAGCGACAAGCAAATGGTTGCTTAGGCTATAGCCCTATCAAGTCATGAATTTTCTGTAATTTATTTTGCTTTGTAAAATGTTACTACCAGTATTGGGGAACTTTTTCCAAAATTTTCCCTGAAAATTACTGGACAACTACAGGAATTCACATGTGAGTTCCTGACGAGCATGTCAGCTGGAGTTACTCAAGCTACAATGTAGGACAACTGGGCCCTACACATGTACATTTAGAGTAGGAAAGTTTTTTTCCCCTGTTTTTTTTTTACATGTAAGTAGCTCCTATAGACTAGTAAATATCAAGTAAACACAGTCTGAATTTAAATTCAGGAAATTTTCCATGTATCTCTGCTGTGTGGCTCTTATTATGGAGGAAATCCAGCAGCATTTGAGACATACAAGTGGCCAGAAAAACCTATGATACCAGTAGGGCCAGTATCACAACTCCAGAGGTAGGCCTACCACTTATGAATAATTCATTCGTACGTCAGAGGGCCAGTATGTTCATGAGAACAGAACAATGATATCAACAGCATTGTTGTTATTTAATAGTCAACCCGTTCAAGCATTTTTAAGAACAGTTGTCGTCGAGCTACCACACAGTAGCCTAGTGGATAGCGAGATGAGCTATGGATACAAGATCCCTAGTCCAAATCCACATCGTCGCTGCTCATTTTCATCAGCTGTTTTTCTTGTCTGAGTTTATCGTTGAGATAATTTTACTTTATTAGGGGAAAAGAGAACGCATTAACTTAATTGTTTTGCAGTGGTTCAAAGGAAAACATTAAGTTGTGATACTGGCGCTACCAAAAGTACCATGAAACTTCAGCCTAATGTTATCTACCTCAGATCGCCTCTACACAGGGGTGTGAGTGACCACTGATAAAAATAGCCGACTACAGCTGGAAAAGGTGTAAAACACCTGAACTTTGGAAATCTCCTATAATTTTGCACACACCAAGTGAGGAAAAAATAGCTGAAATCCAAAACAAAAGAAGCTGAAATCAGCTTTAAAGCTGAGATTTCACACTTTCCATCCAACTGCCACAAAAACTAATGCCTTTGCCTTAATTTACTTGAACTAAAAAATTATTTCATTAGACCTGGTTCTTTTTTAACAAATGAAGAAAAAAAATGTTTGTTTCATATCAAACCAAAAGTCAATGCAACATTAACTCCATCAGTCCATGATGTGAACCCAATTTCCCCCAAAAGGCAATTTTCTCACCCATCATGGATGATCATGACCATCATTCCCATCCTAGATCATGACTTATTTGGAGGCAGGAACTAATTACACATTTGATCAATTTATACTTACACTTCTGGTCGGGTATTCGATGACTTGATCGCTCTTCCCCATGTTGCGTCCGTTGGGTGGGCTAAGAGAAGTTACATCAATTAACAAATTGTCTTCAGATCCTTCATTCAGTAAATGTCAAAGATAAAATCGCAAACACTGGAGCCTCCGACGGCTACAAATTATACAACCGTGCGGCCACACCACTAGCGGTTCAAATGAGCTGATTACAGCAGTGAAAAACGAGGGTCAATCCTTCCTTTCAAGACCGCTGAGCTCATGAATGGTTCACCGATCGTTTGTCAGAGGGCTTTTGTCATGTAAATTACCAAAAGGGCACGGATTTTCAGCGGTGGCGATGGCACACGTTTTCATACCCGGATTCTGGTTTTCGGCGCGCACAGTGTAGCGTTATAGCCCCCTCTTGTGCCTTAAATCGTACAGCTTTTCACTTGCGATGATGGCCAATTAAAGGCCTTTAGCTTAATTATTTCTCCATGGGTAGGCCAAGAACTAATTATTTTTACAGGAATTTCTAGAAGAAGGACTAGTACAGTAAAAATAAATATCCCCCATAAACAGTGTCAGTATCTTGGCCCTTACGTTGGCATCAGCGTACCGCGCGAGGGCGGCATTTCACTTTTGCGGTAGCTATTTTTTGTTAAAACCACATAATGAACTCTCGTTTTTTATTCCTCCATGATGATATGAACTGAGGCAGTTTTTCTCACGGTTTAGCAAGGAAAGTTCCCCGCGCACTTTTATCAACAAATCAATTGATGTCCCATCTCCACTTGAAAATGCAGTTTAGCTTTTGCCAGTTTCAAGGGTATTTTTGGTGCCCAAATGAGTTTTTTGTATGCTAATGCAAATTTCTATTTTCGTGATCAAAAAGTGTGCTGTAAGCTATGGGCAGCCAAAGGGGCCAAACTTAAAATTTGTTTGTTTTAATTTCATTTCAATTTTGGCCCTTTTGGCCGCCAATAGAAGGCTGAACCTCATGCTACACAAGCTATTCTGCAAACGATCTATATAGGCGCCGCTATACGATGATATGAAAAGTGTCTTTCTGGAATGACATAACATCAACAGCGCCCTCAGTTGTCCAGAAAAACGTGGCATTAAACGAAAAGAATTTAAAGTGCACTTGTTAATAAAATAACCTTAACAGGGGGCAGTTTTTTTAAAATTATTTGCACACATTACATTCCAAAGAAAAAAATCATGACCCCTTAAAGTTTGATCCCACTTTACAGTAAAAAAAGTCACTTTGAGTCTCTCCTTCTTTTGTATTTTTTTCATTTGATTGGGGGCATGGGTGTCGCCAGGATGGGGCAATTGAGGGGGGCAATTGAGGGTGCACTCCTCCACCCCCACCCCGAAAAGTTGGGGGTATTAATTTAATACATATTTAACAAAATGGGCGTCTGCAGGGGTGTCAATGGGAGTGGGGTGGGTGAATGTCTCCGCCCATCCTCGAAAAAAAATCAATAGAGAAAATGCTACAGAAAGTACAAGAAGTTTTACGGAAAATGAGCTTTGCCTCTCCCCCTGACAAAACCCTGGTGAAGCCCATGGGGGAGGAAAAATGGGGGTGGGGGGTGGTGGAGGAAAAATGGGGGGGGGGAAATGTGGGCATAATATCATACACTGCAAAAACTGGAGTGTTAAATTTACACCACTGGTATCTATATAGGACCATCTGGTGTTAAATATTACTGGTGTTGTCCTATATACTGAGATACCGAATGGTGTTAAATTAACACTACAGTTTTTGCAGTGTAAAGACAATCGTGTCCTTTCAAAAATGATCTTCTATCTTGAGGGAAGCAGCCTAAGTAACATACTTAATTATTAAGTCATAGTCATTTTCAACAATGCAATTATGATACATTGACACAAAATGATTACACAAGAAACAATTGTCAGATACTACAGATTATACTGTATTTTTCAATTATAGAACCAGAATGTTATCCGAATGTCTACTCCATTTGGTTATTTGCAAAAAAGAAGAATTTTCAAGCTATTATTGTTATTATTACTGGGTGTTTTTTTTTGAGAATTTTACTGAGTGATAACAGCATGGATGAATCTTATTTCCATGATCGCACATATAAATGAAATACAGTGATATTTCCAACAATGTACAACATTTGCTTTTGCTGCAATTTTCGGAAATAAATGGATTTGGAGGAATAGTATGTTATAGCAAATATTGTTAAAATGACTTTTTTTTCACGTTTGGGCTTGTAGATGCTGGAAAAACCAAGAAAACCAATCATGTTCTTGCAGTCTGGTTCCCTGACCCCACTTAAGATGAAACGGAGCAAGTAATAGACTTTGGGGAATTGTAAGAATCAGTCTAGCAGACTTGTACCTCTTCACAGGTGTGTAATAAATTGCAAAGAAAATGCGGAATAACTAATTATGAAAAATTTGGAGCAATTTTTGAAAATTAGCCAGTTTTCTTCAACGCTGGTCGGCCGACCAGCATTGGAAAAATACCAGTTTTCTTGAAAATGTCAGCAAACCAGGAGCCACGATTTTACAGGATGCTTTAGACAGTCATTCCCTAACAATCCAGTAAGGTATTTCGCGATAATGTGATCATTTCGTCTTGTGATGTTTGCAAATGTTGTATCTTCCCTTTAAGTCAACTCTGATAACTCAAAATCCGATAACTCACAACAATTAAGTAAAACAAAAACTATTGCATTCAGTAGTATAACAATGATATACAACCCTGCTTAACTCAAAACTCTGCTTAAGTCATATTTTGAACCTGTTCCCTTGAGGTTTGACTCATCAAGATTTCACTGTACAAATTAATACCAATCAGCTCTTTAAGTATATTATACTCTTGTACGTTATCTTTCAATTACCCCCGGTACAAGAACTTAGTGGAGAAAGTCAAAACTTTCAAATTTGTGTTTGTATTTGCAAGATATAGACTGCATTTAACATCACAGTTGCTTTTCAAATTACATACAAACAAAATGTCAGAAGAATTGTTGTATCCATATTTTATTTTGTAGTCTTCATTTCCCATAGATATTATACCTTGAGTACAGTTGCTTAGGGAATCCCCCCCCCCCTTCAATGTAATGTCCAATCACTTATTCCTTCATCTTTTTGCAGTTGTTAGACTGTTAGACTGATCCTACCAATCTTGGAACCAAATTAAGTTCAGACAAAACATAAACAAAATATAATGTCATAAAGACAATCATGTCCTTTCAAAAATTAAGTTCTATCTTGAGGGAAGCAGGAAGTAACATACTTAATAAGTCATAAGTCATTTTCAAGATGTAATGCAATTATGATACAATTGACGCAATTTGATTACACCAAAAACAATTATCAGATACTACATAGTAACAATGTAGTTTTGAAATATGGAACCAGAATGTAATCCAAACATCTACTCCATTTGGTTATTTGCAAAAAAAAAGAATTTTCAAGCTATTATTGTTATTATTAATGTTTTTTTTTTTTGGAGAATTTTACTAAGTGATAACAGCATGGATGAATCTTATTCCCATGATCGCACATATAAATGAAATACAGTGATATTTCCATTTAAGTCAAACTCTGATAACTCAAAATCCGATAACTCCAAACAATTGTTAAGTCAAACAAAAAATCTATTGCTTTCAGTAGTACAACAATGATATATACAACCCTGCTTTTAAACTCAAAACTCTGCTTAAGTCAAATTTTGAACAGATTCTCTTGAGGTAACACTTATCAAGATTTCACTGTACAGGTTAATAACAATCGGCTCTTAAGTAAATTATACTTCTGTACATTATCTTTCAATTACAAGAACTTTGTGAAGAAAGTCAAACTTTCAAATTTCTGTTGTATCTGCAAGATATACACTGCATTTAACATCCCAGTTGCTTTACAAATTACATCCAACAAAATGTCAGAAGAATTGTTGTATCCATATTTTATTTTGTAGTCTTCATTTCCCACATATATAATCCTGAAAGTACAGTTGCTTAGAGCATCAACCCCCTTCAATGTAAGGTCAAATCACTTATTCCTTCATCTTTTTGCAATTTTTAGACTGATCCTATCTTGGAACCAAAGTTCAGACAAAACATAAACAAAATACTTTAAAAAAAATATTTGCAAACCTGTCATAAATCACTGTTAGAGCAATTCCCAAAACCACTCAAGATAATAGTCAATTTGATGCAATAAGATAAAGTTTACAAGTTGCACCATATACGAATGTATTTATTGAGTTTTTTGAAGTTCTGAAAAGAGCTTGCAAAACTCAATGCATTACTATTTCACATAATACAATGATTGTCAGGCCAACAAGTCTACAGATTAAAGATTAAATTTTTACCCCTCTTTGTATAGAAGGCTTATGACTTCACAAATAAAATATTGTATTAAGTACAATCCACTGCCATACTTCACCTCTCTGTTCTAGACATAAAATTCTTAAGTTGGAAGATATCTACAATGTGAAAATTGCAATTCATTGTTTTGATTATCTTCATTATTTGCTTCCTGAAAATTTAAGTCATCCATTTTTTCCCTTTAAACCGAGAATTCCATTCTCTTTCCACAAGACAAGATAGTCTCATTCATTAAGGAATAACCAGAGTTGATGTTGCTTCATCCAATTATTCCAATATTCTTCCCAAACTTGTCAATTTGTTTCTTACTTGTAAAAATTCACTAGTTTTTCAAGGAAGTGCTTGATAAAACACCTCAAAGAGTTTTATTTCATTAAATATAACAATTTCATCTGTGCTAACTTGAACTGTTATACATGTCTTAAAGTAGCAGGGTCATAAATATAACTCATTTATTTCTCTCATATATATCTTCATCTGATCTTGATAACTGGACCAAACCACCCGTACAGCCTCAGTGTTGGATAAGAAATCAACGAGTACCATGCATCACCTGTGTATTGACTTAGTGGGGTTTTCTTGCACACACGAACAGATTCGAAGCCTATCATAATTTAGCTTGCCAATTTAAACCGTTTGCAGATGCATAATCGGCAAATCATATACACTCTAAAAAGTCCCGGGTCAGATTGGACCCGAATCTGGGTCAGATTGGACCCGAATCTGGGTAAGATTGGACCACACGCTTCCAGGTCCAAGTGAGTTAGTTACCTTTCTGGCCATTTGACCCAGATAACTGTCATTTTGACTCAGAAGTGCGTCAGGTCCAATCTGACCCAGATTCCAGGTCGAATCTGACCTGGGACTTATAAGAGTGTAAGTTTGACTTTGATGACGAACCACTGTGTCGTACGTAGAGGGTTAACAGCTAATTGTCCAACACGCAGCGTGAATCTGCTAACGATCTCACTCAAGAATGCGTTAGATGTTTAAATTTGTGCTTAAATTGCAAACAGGAGTGACACATCTTTAATGATCTGTTTTATTCTTTGGGATTTGCACAAGTTTTTGATATGACAGTGGTAATTATTGTTTTAGGATTCAAGGTTGAGATTATGCAGAAAACAAAATTATTTTTTAAAGCAAGTGTAGCTGAGATCAACATGAATTTCCCGGCCTCCATAAAACCTTCATGTAAACATTAATTTCGTTATTATGTTAGGCTTACTCAAATAATTTGAAATTTCGTCTTTTTAAAAAAAATGTTATATTTCCTTATACAAATTGTTTGCCATTGACTTCAACAGAATTCATGCAGAGTCAAAAGATACTGGTGATGACTTACTTAAAGTGATTTCAACTATTATTGCTATTATTGAGAATGTCAACACTTGAGGTTTGTTATGAGTAGTAAACTCAAGACGAGTGAACCCTAATTTGTGAAGGGAAGAGAGACTGTAATCCACCCAACCGGTGGCCATGTAGGTACAAGTCAGTCAGTTTGGGCATGTCACGCACAGCCGAGGCAATGTGTTCAATGTCCGACCCCTGCAATCCGCAGAAACTTATTTCAAGTCTGTTGAGGCTTGCCAAGTGTTTGATATGAGGGGCCCACTCTACAGCTCTACCTCCCAGTGTATCGCAATCCACTATGTCAAGACTGGTCAACTGTTGGTTGCATTTCAGTGACGACAGGGTTTTCTCAAGATCACCCTTCACTAAAGGACATTTGTCAAGCCTCAGAGCCCTGAGGTTTTCCATGTAACCCAGGGCGAAGGCTACATCACTGACTGAAGACACCGAAGAAACCTGAATAGTTTCAATGCATGCCAGTTGTGCTGTGCGGCTGTCTGACCTACAGATGATTTCAAGAAGGTACAAGAGACTGCGGAAATCATTATTGTTACGCACTTCGATAGTTGATGGGATATGTGAGTCGCTGGTGAGACACTGTGGGGCCTTGCTTGACTGGCTTTCAAAAAAGCAGTTTCGACCAATTGCTTGTACAACATTTGATTGGTACCTAAGCTCATCCTTATTGAACTTACTGTCAAGCAAGTTTACGATGTCCTTCATGCATGTTTCATTGTCACCACAACAAAAACGAAAGAGAAACTCATTTGAAACGACGCCCTCCATTGTCTGACAAAGTTTCCTTAAATTGTTTGTAAATTCTCCGAATGATACAACTTTGTACACCCAACGCTTTACAAATCCCTGGTTCGCCCAATGTACACTCTGCAAGTATTTTGCTGCACAGTATTCCTGCATAGTCTTGTGCGTGAATTGTATGTTGTTGTGGGATTTGCTGTGTTTGATAACTCTCTGCTGCGTTAGGATGCCCGCTTTTAGTGCCAGGTCCAGCGCCTTCGGTTCAAACTCATCTTCTTGAAATGAGAATTTCTGGTTGGCACTCATGAGTCCAAGCAGCGCAGTTTGCCCTATGGCAATCACTGTTTTTGAAACATCTTCTCGTGAGAGACGTTTTCTTGTGAACATGTGATCAACTGCCGCATTGAATAGGCGTGAAGTTGTTTCTGGAAGTTGTTCATTCTCCCTCCACAATAAGCACATAAGCAGCAGCAACATAGGTGCCCGAGCAAACTCACGCAGTGTGTTGGACTTTCCAATAGTTTGGATTAGTGCATTGCCACTATCAGGATCTTCGGCATAGAATTTCCGAATGTATTCATTGACATCATCATCGGTAAACCCCAGAACCTCTACACATGTGCAAGGATTTCGGACAAGTGTTGCTGATGTCAGTATCTTAAGATGAGAGGGGCGGGTAGAGATACATACGACACATTCCTGGTATACTGTTCTTTTGAGCGCTTTCAGGATAGAACCGAATGAGGCTGCATCGAGTGTTTTGGTCTTCATTTCATCAAAACCATCCAAAAGAATCAAGACCTCAGTTGGGTTGGCCAGGATGAATTTATGGAGTTTATCTCTTTCTATTCCTGACTTTTCACCAAGAAGTTGATCAAAAGTGGAATCAACGAGATCAGATTCTTGCGACAGGGCATACATCTTTAGAAGAAAGACAAGCTTGAACATGTTCAGGATATCGCTTGTCTCATCGGCCCAGTCGTATGCAATCTTATCAAAAATGGTTGACTTCCCCACACCTCCCATGCCAAAGAAAATGAGGCGTTTGATGAGTTCCCCAGTTCTTGTCCTTAATCTGAATATTTTGGCATACTCTGTTGAGCTTACAGTTTCTCCTTTCTGGCCAGTCACTGCCACCCCTTCTCGTGTTTCTAACTGTACTTTAGTGTATATACCAGCTATGTGCATGTGGTCATCATCAAACCCAGGCAACAACTGCACGTAACTGCCTGTTGTTTTATAAACACCCTTCAAAATGTCCCTAGTCTTGTTACCAGCTTCTTGGCAGGAATCTGTCAACCTTGGCTCTCGGTATGATCTCTGGCTAAGCCGAGGTCTGGTTGCAGGGACTCCTATTCACATCAAAACAAGAAATATGCATTGCTTCAATAAACCATTGTTTCTAAAACAGAATGAATAGTCTCCTCTACGGAGGAAATCGTGTTTAGGAAGTGATGACTTGGGATTTTTGACTTGATACAAAAAACTTTGTTAAAAATAAATCAATCAATAAAGGTTTTAGCTTTTGCACGACAATTTTATGAAAATTGGTCGAAGCGTTACCTTTATTTCTTTTTCACATCGATAAAACTAGTTGAACAATTTTTTGGAAGGAGAGACGTACATAAATGCCGTTAGATTAAAAGCAGCACCCATCTGTAATAAACTTCAGATATCAGTGGCATCCTAACAACCCATTTTTATTTTAACTCATTAATTTTACTCCACCCTTCCCAAAATAGAAAGAGGATATTACAGGGGAAAAAAATTGGTCGTCATTTATTAATAATACACAAATATAAAATATACACAAATAAATGTAACACACAGATACTTGTATTTATATCATGCAAACATATATGCAAACAGTGCTAATAGCAATCTGCCCAAATTCCTGTTTTATGAACTATTTTGAGTAGCCATTTTCTGGGATTTGTGTTTTTACAAATTACTTCCTTTTTATGGTTAGAATTTTTTCTCGCCACCTGGTGGGCTACATTAACTTATTAATAAATTGAAAATGGTCTCATCTTGGCTTTATTTCCCTAAATTATCTATATCTGCACCCCCACCCCCCAAAAACAAACATTTATATTTTATCTAAGAAATCAATTACTTTCAACAAACAAGATAATATTTACCGGGTCTCTCCAACAGGACTTTGTGACTGACAACACCTGGACTTGCACCAACAATGACAGGGTCATGGCTACCTCTGGCTGCGCCGATGTTTGCGATGGTCCCAGTTTGTTGTGGGGAATCTACAATTAGATAAAAGAATGCAAACATCCTAAGATCAGTTGAAGTCGATCGCAACATACAAACCCATAAAAATGTCTTTGTCAAACGCTTATGTTACCAATTATGATCATTATTGTTTTTTCCAGCAAAAAGATCATCTATCCTTGATCCATCTATTCAATGGAAATTCTAATATGCTTGAACAAAGCTCTATCAGCCTTTTTGTTTTAGATATGGCAGATAGGGGCGTTATTAGTGCACTGAGAATGTTAATTGTGAAGACATTTACCGACTCCAAATAGCATCCTCCTATTGTGTCCAATATGTCCATCTCAAACAGGCCTAGATACGTTGACCAAACAACTTGGACTCTCTACCAGAACTGTCAATGTCCTTACTGTCTGTGTTTCCTGAGTACTGTATATTCCCCTTCCGCAAATAATACTTTGGCATTTATTGACCCTGAGCAACGGGTCTATAGCTACTACTCACCTGATGTAACTGATTCACAGGTGGACATTTTCTGGAATTTTGCAATCAAGGAATTTACATCATCTTTATTTTTAACATTTTGCTGCCACTGAGCCAAATTGGTTAAGTTAACAGTTGTCTAGCATTGGTTAAGTTATCAATACCTGAAGCTTGTGTGGAAGGACTCGGTGAGGGACTTGGACTTGTTGACTTGGTAGCTGGTGAAGACTTGGCGACGTACCCTTGTCCGGTAGCGGCTGAATAAATAAAGTCAGACAAAAAGCTGGTAACTGCAGGTGTAAAAACAAGTTGATTGGCCATCACAAACCCAAGATTTACTGAGATAATAGCAATAATCTTCTGGTTACCATCATTCAAATACGTCATCACATGTTCAAGTAAGTCATCACATATTCAAATATGTCATCACAAGAAAGACAAGCTCGAGTTTCTTCAGAATTTCGCTTTGCCTCATCGGCCCAGTGGTATGCAATCTTATCAAAAACGGTTGACTTCCCCACACCTCCCATGCCAAAGAAAATGAGGCGATTGATAATTCACCAGTTTTTGTCCTTAATCTGAATATTTTGGCATACTCTGTTGAGTTTACAGATTCTCCTTTCTGGCCAGTCACTGCTACCCCTTCCCGTGTTTCTAACTGTACTTTAGTGTATATACCAGCTATACGTGCTTTTGGTCATTATCAACCCCAGGCAACAACTGCACGTATCTGCCATTTCAAGGTTATGTCTCCCTAATTTAAAAGATTTTGAAGAATATTTAGCTGGAGTCAATTTGAGTCACCAATATTTGAACACACACAGTGGAATCTTTTTCTGACTGGCTTTCAAGAAAGCAGTTTCGAAAAATCACTTGTCACTTGATTGGTACCTGGGCTTATCCTTATTGAACTTACGGTCAAGCCTGTTTACCACGTCAGTCATGCACTTCTCATTGTCACCACGACAATGTGGTAGGGTAAGGAAAATTGGGGTTTAGCAATCAGGAAGTCGGATTATTACTTGTGCCCAAGTCTATGGGAATGTCTCCCAAGTGGGAATTTTTCTTTTTTGGTTCTCGGTTTCACCATGTACCCATTTTACCGTATGTATCTGTGGTCATATATAATGTCTTCGATTTCTCTTTCCATCTATCCGCAGCGTATTCAGCTCAATTGCTACTTTAAGCTGTCGTTGATGTGCTACTTCCTTCTAGATGTTTATGCTGTACCTATTTCATGCTGTCTTCATCCATAAAAAATAGTAATGTGACAAAGACAGCGTTAATTTGTAAACAATTTTTGAAAAAGGATTGCTTTGACTGCAGCAATAGGTTACCTTTTTGCTGATTTTTTTCCAACTCGTCAAAGAATCTGCTAGCCTGCTCGTAGTCGCTTTCTGGTATAGTTGCCTGGATAGCCAAGCCACTCTTATCTTCTGTTGTCAGTTCATCTGTGATGAGAATCTCTGTCAGTTTCCTGGCGAGTTCTCCACTGGTGTACATACTCCAGAGTTTGTTCAGGCCCTCCCGACTCATGATACGAACAACAAATGTCACAGACCCACGTATTGCATGTCGAAGCTTTACGCCACATGATTTTAAAAAATCCCCGAGTGCAATTATCACATTCCCGGAAGATTCAAGTGTAACAGCCAGCACGTTCAATAACTTCTTTGTCAATGAAATGTTCTTGATCCCATCCTCTGTGACGTCCATGCTTATATGCACATCTGAAGACTCTGCAAACGAAAGACCAAGTGATAAATGAAAATTACAACTATCATGTTACAATAGTTTACTGAATACTTTTTTTTGAAACTTGGCAGATGTTTTTCTACACTTGTAAAACCTGTAGAATCACACAAATGTTCATTTTTTGTTCCTTATGATGTACTTGACACACTTTTTGTGGAGACATGATTTTGTTGTAATATATTTGACTGTTCACATTGAGATGTAGGCCTATTTCGTAAAATTTTATTAATTATGATTCATTGATTTTCTTGTAGGTGTTTGGCCTGCTCCCATATTTGGTATCCTTGCATTTTCGGCTGTACTTTACCCTTGCATTTTAGGCTGTATTTTGCCTTTTGCATTTAGCATTTTGCCTTCATTGTGCATTTTGCCCTAGCATTTTGGCCGTACATTGCCTTTTTTCCATCGCAACCTATTATTGTTCTTTATCGATATTTTATAAACCATTGTAGTTGGACAAATGTCTTACTTCTCACTCCTGATTTATTATTAGATTCATCTTTGTATGTGAAGTGATTTAATGAATTTTTGTGGTCTCATTAAAATCTCTTGCGATTCACTTGTACTTCGAGCCTCTTAGCTCTGCACAGAAAGTGAACAGATTCGACCGGACATTATTGTCATGTTGACATTAGGGCAATTCCACACCAAAGTGGACATGACACCAAAAAATTCAAATGCATGTGACTTAAACAAATTTGGCGTCAAATGAAAGCTAAAAGTCTATATTTTCAAGATTTAAAGTCAGAATTTTATTTTTGATACATTTCGGTACCAAAAAATAGGATTACGTAATAATCCTGTTTTAATCCTAAAAATGTGATTAATAGTGATATGAAAGTATTCTACCAATACACACACAAAAATATGTACTAATGCCATCAATTTCTGTCATGAGAAAGTATTGGTCATGAAAAACCGACTGAAACTTTTTTTTTACGTTTTGCTTCAGTGACTTCTAATATTTCAGCCTTCGAAAATGTCCTTCCATTACCGAAAAAAATACATATTTTTAATTTGTTTTTAAAACTTGCATTATGAATGCAATGAAAGTTATTGTGTAAAGCAAGTTTAGGTAGGCCTTCAATATCACATTATAACTGACACTGCTGTGCTTCTCGTTTAATTACAATTAATTAAATCACGTCCTTCCGTTACCAAATTGGTAACAGAAGGACGGTAACGGAAGGACAAATGGTATTTTTATCAAACGTTACGACATTTGTGCTCATGTTTGAAAAATGAAAATCACTGCAAATACATGCATGAGTAATGAGCATTGAAAGGACATGTGACCCACCTTCACAAAAGCGGGATAACAAGGTGTTCATTACAAAAGAAGCGGCCCGCGAAAAGCAATGCCATGGAAGGTTTCGACAGAAAAGAAGACGAAATGCATGGCAATACCTTTTCCAGAAAGGAAGCCTTTTTTCCTCACAGAATTTTCAGCTGTCTCTTTCCTTTGCAGTGATGTAATGAGCTCTAGAAATGTATCAAGAACAGCAACGTACGCATACTCGCAATTGTGTAGCGTAGGGCCCCGTTTTGTTCCGATCAAATTAGAATCAAGAATGATTTTTATTCCTAAAAAAATGACATTGCCAACCTGAAGCTGGCTTCTCTCAATGTAATGACACTCTTTTGGTAATTTTTGATAACAGTTTCTTGGGGTAGCACTGATGATTTTCCTACATGGTTTACGGGCCAGTATACAAATATTGAATGCTTCGAGTGGTGTAGTAAAACTAGCCTCCCGAGGTGATCCATGGACATTCTATTTTCCCGAGGCGAAGCCGAGGGAAAATAGAATGATCCATGGATCACCGAGGGAGGCTAGTTTTACTTCACCACGAGATAAAGCATTCAATATTTGTTTTATAACACTTCACCCACAGATTCTGCTTGATTTTAATATTTTAAATTATTTAAATCTGAACACAGCTGAAATAAACTTCAATTTCAATACAAAATTGGTGGAAAATGTATTTCTCTCTTAAAAACTACCCCTTCGCGAAATGTTTGAACCCAAGTCTGCGGCGCGCTCTCTTTGGAATAATACGCGCTACGCACAACGCGCAACGCGCACACCAGCATGCATTTGCACACAAATACCGCGCCGTGGAAATAGTACTTTGGTTGCTATGCGCATAGTACTTTGGTTGCTATGCGCATAGTACTTTTGGCCGTGCACAGAAAGATAGCAAAATTAGAAAGTAACATGTGACTCGCTCTCGGCCAATCAAGACACAGAATCTGTGGGTGAGGTGTTATAATTGGTGCTGTGTATTGCGACTTGCTTGCTTACGTACATCGCGCGGTGATTCCCATATTTATTTTCGCGGTGCGTTTTGTCATTGTCATCGTCATTTTACCCCCAAATATCCCTCAAAAATTCAAAACCCTGCCCTTTATCTATGACATGCATGTATGTTTTTAATGTTTCCAACTAGTTTGGTAGATCAAATAATTCAAAGTGGATTTGAGAACCGGGCCCGTAGATATAAAACGATCCCCCCATAACGAAGTTATTTGCACAGTATGTACAGGTGTCATGCACATGCGGAGATACGTCACTGCGCATGCGCACTGGACAGCAGTTCACAAGGGATGCTGTTCAATTGACAAGGGTTCGGTTGCACACAAAGGTTTATTAGCATGCATTCCGTGAGAAAACTTCCGCTTGCATAAGTTTTGTTGCAGGTCCGGACCTCAACCAAAATGTCTCTAATGTTTGAGAGAAATTTACAAGGAAAGCTGGTCACTCTCAAGCATTGGTTTCCCTTCACACGATGGCCATTTTGAAATATTTCTCAATCGTTACGAAAATCTCTCAATCATTGCAAGAATCTCTCTATCATTGCGAATTTTTTGGCGTATTGTGAAGAGGGCTATAGACAATTGCCAATTTGACATACAAATGTACCAATTTGCATACAATGCACAAATGCATGTATTTGGAATTTATGCAAGTAACATCTTTCTTTAATTCCTGTTTACATTACGCATGCAATAAGCACAGATGAGTATTTACCGTGCAGAAATTTGGCAATATCTGCTCTTCCGATCTTCTCCAATGCTGTGCACAACGTGGTCCTCCTCTGTGCAACACTGGTGGACTGGGAATTCCTCCATGTTACAAGCATTTCCAGACCTTGCCTTTCGATGTCGTTTTGATATTTTTTCTCGATAGTCTGAACCTGTACCACCGTAAAGCCCAGCTCCTTGACTGCCAGTGTTGTCCATTTTCCACCAAGGCTCTCAGCGACCTCAATCAGAGTTTTGTCAATTAAACGTGGTTCTGAAAATAAAAATGATAAAAATAGGCATACTAAATAATACTATGCATAATCCAATGCCCCATAGTCCAAACAAACTTCGCAGTTTTGCTGAAACAGGATGATTAAGTATATCTTATTTCATAAATCATCTCTGGCGATACTATCGCCTTAACGATGATGGGGATGTCTGTTCACTTCAGTGACTGTTTTTTTTTTTACATTTGACCAAAAAAAAGGGATGAAAAGATCCACCAGTAAACAGTCCACCAAAACTGACAACTTCAGTAAACAGTCTACCAAAACTGACAACTTGTAATGATACCGCGCAGCATATTCAGCGCGCCAAAAAATGACCGACATAAATGCACTGTTGAGCGATACAAGGAATACAATCAATCCTCCATTTCAAATGGTGGAGCCGAATGTAGAGTTGACCTGCTGAGGTCATGCGAAGATCAGCGCACGCGTAATGTACGTAAACACTATTGCTTGAACATGACCCGTGCATTCGTCGGATTGGAAACACAAGGTTGGTGAGTAAAAACTCAGATTTTCCACCCAAAAAATTATCCCATGATCCAAATGTCAATGGCTGGTATGGCCCCAAAATATTTCAGGAGTTATGGATCCTGAAATGAAACTTTTGGCTTCTGGGTGGATTTGTGTGCAGAAATTGGAATTACAGACAAAGAAATTTCGTCTATCATGGTGCATGTCCAAAATCAATAGTGTGCGGACCCCCCCCCCCCCCAACAAAGAAGCATCTCAGAATTCTGATTTCAGAAGTAACATGTATGTACAACACTGGTGGTCTGGGCCTGTTGCCATGTAACAAGCATTTCAAGACCCTGCCACGGGATGTTGTTTTGGTAATTGTATTCGATAATCTTAACCTGTACCACCGTAAAGCCCAGCTCCTGAACTGCCAGCGTTATCCATTTTTCACCAAGTCTGTCAGCGACCTTAATCAGAGTTTTGTCAATTAAAAGTGGTTCTAAAAATAAAAATGATAAAAATAAGCATACTAAGTAATACTATGGATTATTCATGCCCCATAGTCCAAACAAACTTCGCAGTTTTGCTGAAACCGGATGATTAAGCATATCTTATTACATAAATCATCTCTGGCAAGACTATCACCTTAACGATGATGGGGATGTCTGTTCACTTCAGTGACTGTTTTTTTTTTACATTTGACCAAAAAAAAGGATGAAAAGATCCACCAGTAAACAGTCCACCAAAACTGACAACTTGTGACGATACCGCGCAGCATACATGTATTCAGTGCGCCAAAAAAGACAGACATAAATGCACTAGCTGTTGAGCGATGCAAGGAATACAATCCCCCCCCCCCCCATTTCAAATAGTCGAGCCAACTAGAGT
Source organism: Patiria pectinifera (assembly GCA_029964075.1). NCBI lineage: Eukaryota > Metazoa > Echinodermata > Asteroidea > Valvatida > Asterinidae > Patiria > Patiria pectinifera. The sequence goes on along the minus strand of CM057138.1, from coordinate 2,479,529 downwards.
TGACCTGCTGAGGTCACGCGAAGATCAGCGCACGTAAAATAATGTACGTAAACACATATCCTTGAACATGACCCATGCATCCTTCTTATCAGAAACGCGAGGCTGGTGAGTAAAAACTCAGATTTTCCACATAAAAAATAATCCCATGATCCAAATGTCAATGGCCCCAAAATATTTCAGGAGTTATGGGTCCTGAAATGAAACTTTTTGGTGGATTTGTATGCAGAAATTTTGTCTATCATGGTGCATGTCCAAAATCAATAGTGTGCGGAACCCCCCCCCCTAAAAAAAGAAGCATCTCAGAAGGCTGACGAGCAGCCTTCTGATTTCAGAAGTAACATGTATGTACAATACACTTCATGCCCAATTTCCGGACACCACCTCCTCACGGTAAATTTTACAATGAGACAAATATTTAGTGTTTTTATAAAATATTAAATAATACTATAGTGTTGCTGTTGAAACCCCTCACCCGGAGCATGTCGAAAAGGGCAAACTGACATTCCAAAACTCAAATATGTCGTCTAACTGAAGTTATCATGCCGAAGCCATTAACTCACCACGGTTACCTTGACCTTTTGACCCAAAAAACCAATCCCAACTTGCTTACTCCCAAAGGCAACCCCCTACCAACGACAGCCCCCCCATGAAACCTTGTCGCCCCCCCTTGCCCATCCCGAGATTTTGAGTTTCTAAAAAAATCACCATTGATCTAGTGTGACGCCCCCCATGAAATGTTCCAGCCACCCCGCCCCCCCCCCCCCCAAAAAAAATTCCTGACTACAACACTACAATATACCCCTCGAGCCTCTCGGCTGAGGGGTAAAAAGCTTAAATTACAGTAAGAACAACGAGGTCATCTACAAAGAAGTTCACTTCTTAAGTTGAGGAAAAAGTCCCAAAGACAAGGATTCATAACACCATTCAATCATTTCCACGATTCTTATTCCTCCATGATTCAACCAAACTCCACTAACATGTGTGGGAAAAATTGGGCATTATCATCTTTTTTTCCGGAGCATCTGTTGCGGAACCACCATTGGTGACCCCTTTTTTGAAAAGTGCCCCCCCCCCCCAGTCAAGCCCCCTGACAAAAACAAACACAGTCTTGAAATATAAAGCGCATGCGCAACGCATCTTGCAGCGGCGGGTAATCCCAGCTGCAGTTTATCGCATATCGATCCATAACAACGCCTAGCCCTAGACTACCGGTAGCTAAACACTTGTACCATAGTGATGGGAGACTTCAATGCATAAGAAAAGAGATGAATCTCTGGCAAAATCCTATGTTTTTCCTATTGAAAATACATTTTTAAGCTATTTTCTCCTAGAAAATAGGAACAAAATATATTTTATTTCTATTACGTCAAAATGAGTACATGTTGCCACTCTATTTTATTTCTATTTTTAAAACTGCACGCTATTTTACGACTATTTTTGGAGACTTAGACATTTTTGTGTGGTTCACACTCTATTTTTCGTCTATTTTCTGGACACTTGCACGTGTTTATGAGAACCATGGACTATTTTTTTGCTATTTTGTAGACATATGCTCAGTACAACACAATCTGAAGGCCAAGCACTTAATTTGCATACCAGATAAACATCCTGTGTGTGTGGCAAGTTTGAATTTTATCAATTGCATTCTGAGAGCCGTTTGTGAAGCACAGCTGCGGTAGAGATGTGTGCAATGGGGGCAAGTATATCTGGGGTTAAAATGCATCCATATCACTGTAATGGAGTGACAAGTGCACCACATGGTTAGAAGATTTTCGAGGACAATTATGAGTAACATTCTTGTACCGTTTCAAGCTGTATTTTGCTGAAAAAGCACGCCCAACCGTAGCATGTTGAACCAAACTGTTTTATTAACTTGATGGTGCATGATGTATGTGTATGTTAATTGTTTGGACACTGTGTTGTCACAGCATTATTACTGTTCATGGTAATAGACATACATGTATTTTTTCTCAATTATTCCATTCTTATGCAGTCACATTGCTTGCTCACTTCATGTACCGTATGTTTGAGGACTGCTAAAGATGCCTATTGTCCACAAGGACATACTATTAACATGTATGTCCACGTATTATAACAGTTGTTTGGACAGACGCCATTTTGTACTTTTTTAAAAATAGCATAAATTTTTTTAAATAGCATGTTTTTTTTTTTTAAAATAGCAACCTATTTTACCTCTATTTTACCTGTATTTTTTAAAAAGATATTTTTTCACTATTCTATTTTTTCGCTATTTTTGGGGGTGTCGAAATACAATGGAAAAAAGTAGATTTTTAAAAAATGTATTTTCAATAGGAAATAAATATATTTTTTCTCTATTTTATTTTGACCTGGGTTAACATCTTTGGGAAATTCAGAATCGGCAAAAGAAACTTTAAAGGAGGAGAAACCATGTTAGAATTTGCTGCTCAACACAGACTTGAGATCACAAAGAACAAAAACCAGGAAAAGACAAGCTAACAAGGAACATCACAATCACAAGCAGGAAGGTGGGTGGATATGTGGGTAAATGATTTGGAGCTTCTGTGTATGCCCCTCCCTCATAAATTGCCCTCTAGTGGTCTATAACTATATTCACCTGTTGCAGCTGACGAGGCGGATTCCTGTGCCTCAGTCTGGCAGGCTGCAGATTGTTGCATCGTGGTAGGGACATCAGTCTGGCAGGCTGCTTCAGATTGTTGCATCGTGGTACTTTGGACCATTCCGCCTCAAATGGAAATCCTGCATTTTAACGATTAGGCTAATGAAAAGCTGTGTGACTTTTTGTTCAAAGGTCATCATGTGATTAATTTAAGGCTATAGTCCATCCTTTGCCCTATCCAAAAAGTAACTGGCGTAATTATTGATGAAAAAGTGCTTGGTTGAAAGATATATAGTAAGGGGACTAAACTTCAAATTAGGTTTTTGCCCTTCACTGATGTATAAACACTGTATAACTCCCAAGTGAAAGTTGGAAAAATCACTCGGGTGGAACTCGAAACCCACAACCCACACTTTCTAGTGCAGATGTCTTACCACTCAACCACCGAGCTAACGGGACAGGTTGGCTGGTTCAAATCTAATGTACATAGCAGCAGGTAGCTATTAACTATTCATATGATGGAATTTTTGCGTCGGGGTGATGTAAATCAAATTAGGTTTTGCCCTTCACCGGAGTATATAAACACTGTACACCTCCCGAGTGAAAGTTGGACAAAATCACCCGGGTGGGACTCGAACCCACGGCCTCCTGCTTTCTAGTGCAGACGTCTTACCACTCGACCACCGAGCTAACAGGATCAGTTGGCTGGTTCGAATCTAATGTACATAGCAGCTGGTACCTTAATAACTATTCCAGCCAACTGATCCCATTTGCTCGGTGGTTGAGTGGTAAGACATCTTCCCTAGAAAGCAGTAGGTCGTGGGTTCAAGTCCCACTCGAGTGATTTTTTTCCAACTTTCAATCGGTAGGTAACACACTAAATATACAGTGTTTATACGTCAGCGAAGGGCTAATTTGATTTACATCACCCCGACGCAAAAGTTCCATCTTACGGGACTAAAGTTCCTGTGAAATTATTCTTTCTGGCAAGCTGTCATTTTGAAAAAATCAACAAAAGAAGGCCTTTCCAATGGTCTGTCTTAAGACGCACTGTAGGAAATTTCCATTAGTAGTTCGTATTCAGCGAAGTGCGTGCAAGCGTTGGCACTACGCACACGCGGTTGCAACAATTTGTCGGGTCGGTGCGTGACATTGCGTAGCTGCATTCGCTTCAGTAAGAACGTGTCTTGGCTGAATTGAGGCCCAATTCAAAACATGATTCAGAAACTGTTGATATGAAATTGAGATCCTATGATGCTGTTTTTCTCGGAATATACAGCTGAAGCCTTGCTGAAGCATCATCAGGTTATTTGTTAAGCACCTAGCTTGAGTAACTCCAGCTCAACATGCTCATCAGGAATTCACATGTAACGCTGGAGATAGGGTGTGAGAGTGTGGTCGTAAGAGACCCTTCCAGAATGGCCTCCCCAAAATTGTCCTTTCTCACCTCTATTATCCCACCCCCGATCCATTTACATACCTCATACCATTCAGCAGTCATTCACGAAGCTAATGATTGACTTGAAACAGAACAAAAAACCCCTAAATTGTGAACATTTTCGATGATTTTGGTATTTGGTCCACAAAGAACATGCGGCTCTAACGGCTGTCGTCCATGTTGTTTGGTTAATTATGCAAATATATATGCATCACGTGATGGTTGCCAAAAAATCTGTACGCGAAGTGTGTGGGTACCACACCGCTTTCAGGCGCCGCTAGTGGGTTCAATTTTCATCTGGTGCGTTGTCGTGGAAAACGATCATTGTTTTGCTAAAACTGCCTTTGAATCAATAAAAAAACAAGAAAAGTGTGTCTTCCAACACAAATGCCCCTCCACCATAACCGTCCCATAACTTGACACACTGCCACCCTCTTGATATGATAATTTATACGAGCTATCTGGTTCTGTGGGACTATTCAGTTACATAACCATTGATTTGTTTAGTTAACACTGATCTTGACCTGTGACACCCCCCTCCCTCTGAATTAAAACTGGTTTCACAGGGTAGGTGTTGTGTAATTAAATGTGAAGTGAAAAACAACAAGATCCTATTATGAAGTAGAAAGAGATGTACCACTTGTAAGCTACCTGACAAGTTTCGATGATGACAATACACCAAGTCTAAATTGAGTTATCGTGATGACAAGCGTTTCTTTTGTTTTAGCCATATTGACCTTGACCTTGTACCTGTAGCCCCGAAATTCAATAGGCTTCTTGGAGAATCCACTATCAAACTACCTGCCAAGTTTTATGACAATCCACCAAGTCTATCTTGAGTTATCGTGATGAAAGCATTCCTTTTGCTTTAGCCATATTGACTTTGACCTGTAACCCCCAAATTCAATAGGCTTCTTGGGGGTTCCACTAGCAAGCCATCTTTAAAGTTTCATGACAATACATCAATGCTAATTTGAGTTATCGTGATGACAAGCACTTCTTTTGTTTATGTTATCATAATGCATTTCTTTTGTTTTAGCCATATTGACCTTGACCTTTGACTGGTAACCCCAAGTTCAATAGGCTTCTTGGGCGTACCCCTAGCAAGCCACCTGTCAAGTTTTATGACAATCCATCAAGTCTTTCTTGAGTTATCGTGATGACAAGCATTTCTTTTGTTTTAGCCATATTGACCTTGACCTTTGACCTGTAACCCCAAGATTCAATAGGCTTGTTGGGGGTTCCACTAGCAAGCCATCTTTAAAGTTTCATGACAATACATCACTGCTAATTTGAGTTATCGTGATGACAAGCATTTCTTTTGTTTACGTTATCATAATGCATTTCTTTTGTTTTAGCCATATTGACCTTGACCTTTGACTGGTAACCCCCAAATTCAATAGGCTTCTTGGGCGTACCCCTAGCAAGCCACCTGTCAAGTTTTATGACAATCCATCAAGTCTTCCTTGACTTATCGTGATGACAAGCATTTCTTTTGTTTTAGCCATATTGACCTTGACCTTTGACCTGTAACCCCCAAATTCAATAGGCTTCTTGAGGGTTCCACTAGCAAGCCATCTTTAAAGTTTCATGACAATACATCAATGCTAATTTGAGTTATCGTGATGACAAGCATTTCTTTTGTTTTAGCCATATTGACCTTTACCTTTGACTGGTAACCCCCAAATTCAATAGGCTTCTTGGGGGTTCCATTAGCAAGCCATTTTTGAAGTTTCATGACAATACATCAATGCTAATTTAAGTTATCGTGATGACAAGCACTTCTTTTGTTTACGTTATCATAATGCATTTCTTTTGTTTTAGCCATATTGACCTTGACCTTTGACCAGTAACCCCCAAATTCAATAGGCTTCTTTGGGAACCCACTAGTAAACTACCTGCTAAGTTTCATGACAATCCATCGAGTTTATCTTGAGTTATCTTGATGAAAGCATTTTCTTTTGTTTTAGCCATATTGACCTTGACCTTGTACATGTAGCCCTCAAATTCAATAGGCTTCTTGGGGAATCCACTATCAAACTAAATGCCAAGTTTCATGACAATCCATCAAGTCTATCTTGAGCTATCGTGATGAAAGCAAAAGTGTGACATACACACACACACACACACCCACTCACCCACCCACCCACACGTTACACACCTTGTGTGGACATTGCTTTGTTTTCGTGTAGTTAAGAAAACTCGGTACAAAAAATAACTTTACTTAAACTGTGAAAACTCTTTTAACCCAATTTTTTTTCTATGATTCCCTATAGTGTTTCTCTTCATTCTGCTACTGATAAACCTAACCCAAAAATGCCTCTAAACCTGTTTTCCAGAAAGGGCAAAACCTTATGTGGACACGGCTTAGTCCACATAAGGTTAACACAACCTGCATTATGTGGACATCTTTTGTTCACAAGTCCACATAGGGTATGTAACACAAAATCACACCCACACACCCACACACCCACACACCAGCCCACACACGGAAGGACATGACAGAAACAGTATGCCCTTCGGCTTCGCCGGGGCATAAAAATGATCTTTTCGAATTCTCCTTACAATAACTTACAATTTGTCGACATTTCATTTCTAGTTGTGCAATTGGCAAAATTTTGATGGATGGTTTTCAAAATCACATAGGTTTTGAGCCTAAGTTTGAATGAAAACAAAGTGAAAATATAATTCTTCGTTTTGTTCATGAGTTACGAATGATAGAGGATGTAAAAAAGGTGCTGCGACGCATTTTTTTTTCACAATCATTTTTTCCTTAAATGTTGGCTGATGTTGCAGATGGCGCTGCGATCCCCTTGAAACTCTCAAAAATATCCTTCAGGGTGGAGCAAGGAACAAGCTGTAGGAACAAGCTGATAGCCTTGGTCAAGGCTAGGGTGGAGCTTGAGGTGACCTCAGTAAGGCCATAAGGCTTGAGAATTCTGCACCCACTAACGATCTCGACCGACACGCACATACTTTGGGAATATAGTTAAGAAAAAATCAGAGAAAACGGTAACGTCAGACCAGACAGTGATCGACATCGTGCATGTGCTGCCGGGCTGGTCATTAGTCAGTTCCCTTACATATTGCACTTATTAAAAAGCTTTTACAGGTTCCAGATACAGGACTATCGCTTTGTCAGTCTGGCTTCCAGATGCACCATTACAAAATTACAACACAGCCTGCACAGCCTGCAAGCAAAGCCTGTGTTCGACTAAATTTAGTGCAAAATACATGGAAGCCCAGAGAGGTCACCTAAAGCTTATATTCGATTGTAACCCCATCTAAAAACACATTAAAATTGTGCAGCAGCAGGATTCCAGTCAAACCAGTGAGTTGGGCGTTTTTGAGACATCATTTATATTGAAAAAAAAAAACTTTTTAATTTTGTTGATGCGCATGGCTACGGCGATGCGCGTGCTGACCAGACCAGAAACCTTTTTTGGGGCTTAAAGGGAATGTACATCATTGGTTTTTGCTGTAATTCTCAGAAATGAACTATTTGAGGGGTTACTATGATAGATCAAATATTGTTCCACTGATATGTTTGAAGTTTTGTGTTCGAAAATGCTGGAAAACCAAGAAAAACACAAATGGTGGAGTAGTCTGGTTCCCTGACTCCACTAAAGATAAAATGGATCAATTTATAGATGCCGGAAATTTGTAAGGTATGGGAACCAGTCTAGCTGGCTTGCACCCGTTCATGAACATGTAACCAATAACAAACAAAATGTGGACTGAAAAGAAATGGTGAAGTTAGAGCAGTAGTTGAAAAAATAGTTAGGTTTTTCCAACGGTGGTCGGCCGACCACTGTTGGAAATTTATACAAAAATACAATTTTCTTGAAAATGACTTCACAACAGGTGCCATAATTTTACAGGATGCTTTAGACTGTCATTTACCAACATCCTAGTAAGGTATTTCATAAAATCTTGGTAATTTTATTTTTCGATGTTTGCAAATGTTGTATATTCCCTTTAATTAAGAATGGTCCAAACAAACTTAGACTGTTGTGGTAACGTGACGCAAATGATAAAACCCAATTTCACCGTTTACATGGCAATTTATATTCGGGTTAAAGTTGTACCATGTATTAAAAGTAGAAACCGTGCCACACTAATGTACATGTACATACCAGTAGGCCTATGTGGTGTAGATGTCGCATCACATAAATAAACATTAAGCCTCATCAAGCTGCTCCATCTTCACAGGGTACCCCAACATTTAGTGTTAATCCATGAAGGCAAAATAAGTTTAAAAAATGAACTTGAGGAATGAACCATGGCTGTAGTCAAACTTACAGTAAAGTTCAGAGCGGGTTGATTCATTATAGACATCCAAGACAACACTGAAGCACTGCAGCTTCTACGCCCACCAATCTCATGACCACTTGACGGAACTACATTATGCAAATTAATCTCTGGTCTAATCTGCTTAATAGGGATTAGCGAGTTAATGATTCACAAGCGACTTCGAAATTCTGTCACATGCAAGCAGATTGCACCAAATGAAACAAAACATGCACTTTCAATATTTGTTTAAATAGTCCCAATCGAATCTGTGAACAAATTAATCATATTACAAAAATAAAAAAGGTGATTGTTTAAAATCCTGGCAAATCGCGCATCAATTTATATTACATTTGTCCCAGTAGGCCTACATCTAGGTTTTCCCAAAGCGTTCTGAAGTCCAAACTAAAACGTTTTGTTTTGGCCTGCTGCGATGCAAAGATCAAAGTTGACGAGTCAGTGGGTGACTTTCCTTATCAAATGACGCGATTTCAAGTGTTTTCAAGTGTTATTCTTAGCTCTGCATCTATTCTATGCAAATTAATTACCCTTTGAACCTTTTGTCAACATGTATGCGTATAGGCCTACAAAACTTGCTATATACAACATGCAATATGGCAGCAGCAAATTGAATTACTATATGCATCTAGTAATATTCTAATAACATTGAGAAATAGATTTGAAGTGAATCAAAAAAGTTACAAAAAGTTACATCAAAAAAACAAAACTACCAAATTATTATGAAATACCTTACTGGAATTAGTTACTGCCCCAAGTTACCATATTTAGTTAGTCCTCATTTTGTTTGCAATCGATTACACATGTGAGAATGGGTACAAGCCAGCTAGACTGGTTCCCGGAACTTACAATTCCCCAACGTCTATAAATTGCTCTGTTTCATCTTAAGTGGGGTCAGGGAATCAGACCACAGGAACATGATTGTTTTTCTTGGTTTTTCCAGCATCCACGAACACAAAACTTCAAACAAGTCAGTGTAACAATATTTGCTATAAAATACCAATACTAATAACCCCCAAATCCATCCATTTCTGAAATTTACAGCGAAAACAAATGTCATATATTCCCTTCAAACTGCTGGAATAATTGTGTGGTAGTAGGTGTACATCCTAACACTGGCAGTAATTAACGTTTACCAAAATATGATTGCCAAAAAAAAAAAATTAATTAATTAAAAAAGTGCTCTTTACAAAAGTTTCTAACCAACTGACAAGTACAATGTGACTATACAAACTCAGTTTTGCAAAATTCTTGATTTTAATTTTAAATGTATTTTTTTTTTACGGGGCCTTCCTTTCAGCTGTACCATGTTCAACCCTCTACCCAACCATTCCCACTTTTGTGTGTGTTGATTAGTCTGTTCAAACTCAACTTTTTACTGATAATTCTATAATTCTGTTTAAACTCAACTGTATCAAACTTTGACTTGGTTTTATTGAATGAGATTCTTGACATCCCCTCCCCCTCGGGAGTTGCAGTGCCATTACTCAGCCAACCGACTCTCTCTGAATATTAAGAAATGTAATTTTATGATTTTCCACAGTAAAAGAAAACATTGCAATATTTCCTATCTTACTATTCAGTTGTTAAACGAAAAAATTCAACCTGTTGACAAAACTAAGTTCCTTGGTATGATGCTTGACAACAAGTTGACTTAGACTCATCACATCAATGATATTGCTAGTAAGATTTCAAAATACATTGGTATTATTCATAGACTCAAACACATTTTTCCCACTAGAATTCTTCGTACACTTGATTGCTCTCTCATTCTCCCCTACCTAAATTATTGTAATATAGTCTGGGGAAACACATTTCATGCACACATTAAAGACATAGTCCATCATTTGTAATTTCAGCATTTTGTTTGTTTGAAGCAACAAAAATGTTCAAAATCTAATGAAGGATACTAAACAACTAACCTGATGAAGTTTCAGCTCAGCTTCAACTGTATATTCCAAGAAAAACAGCATTCTAGGATCTCAATTTCAAATCAAAAGTTGCTAAATCATGTTTTGAATTGGGCCTGAATCAGCGTCCGAGACACACTCTCACATAGCCGATTGCAGCTATACCCGATGTCGTGCACTGATCCGACGAATTATAACAACCGCGCGTGCGTGTGCGTCGTGCCAATGCTTGCACGCGCTTCGCGAATAACAAAACGAACTACTAATTTGAATTTTCCTACGGTGCTTCTTAAGACGCACTGTTGGAAAGGCCTTCTTTTGTTGATTTCTTCAAAATGACAGCTTGCCAGAAAGAATATATTCACAGGGAGAATTTAGTCTTCTTACTCTCTTTCAACCAAGTATGTTTTTCAACAATAATTACACCAGTCACTATTTGGATAGCTGCAAATGATGGACTCTGGCTTTAACAAACTGTTCATTCTTCAAAAGAAAGCCATTTGTTTAGTCTCTAAATATCATTTCACTGCTCACACAGCTCCTCTGTTCAAACAACTCAAACTACTCAACCTTAGAAACATTAATATGTATCATCAGGACATCTTTATGTACAAATGTTTCAACAAACACCTCCCCGCCCACTTCCAAACACTCTTTCAATTTAACTACAACATCAATAACTACAACACAAGGACTTCCACTAACATTCATCTTCCTAAACATAGGACACAACTTTTTCAACACACAATTCGATATACTGGCGCAATCAACTGAAAAAAACTCCCCAATCATATCAGAAACTCAACTTCACTTAATATATTCAAAACTTAACTTAAAATGTACCTGTACAACTGCTTTTTGTAAATTACTCATCTGTATTACCTTACTGAGTTTGTTCAATCCTTATTAATAAATACCTTGGAGAGTTGATGGTTTCTGATTGGTCGAAACTCGATCACGTGGCCGGGCATTAACGGTGATAATGACCGGCTTCAAAGAACAAACAAAAAAAATGGCCCCTGAACCAGCATTGATCCAGCCCCATGGAAGGCAATGATAGGCCAAATTTACAACAGTCATACGGCAGCTTGTAACAATACAGCACTGCACATGCGCTCAACCACCTTCGCGTGACACTGTCGCGCGTGTACGCAACAAAGTTGCTATGGGTGTGCGCGCGCGTAAGGAAGTTTTAAAACGACTGGACATCGTACATGTACATACAGCAGTGCAGTATCTGATATACCGAGGATGTTTACGACGAAAGCGTAGACCTACGTTTATTTTCTTTAAACACTTCGCCCAACAACATATTCACCTTTCCTAAACCAAGCATCTTTGTAATTCTGGACACCAGGAGTGTGTAAACGAAATTTCAGCTTCCTCCATCAGGTAAAAATATGAAAACATTGTTGTAAATATTTTGTTTCGCTACGGCAGCAGAAGTCCAAACCCTGGACATCGTACGCATAAGCAATGAAGCGTTGTCCAGCACAGCCTGGGCCCGGCTGTTGGTGTATATAACAACGCTTATCAAAGAGACAGGGTACCACGCGTAAGTTAAAATATGGCCCATGAACATTAACACAAAAAAGTCTGGAAATATCGCCGAAAGAAAGTCACAAAATTGGAGCATTTTAACTGTTTATTTCATTAAAAAGGTATTTATTAATGGGAATAACAGTGTGAGGATCCGGTCTTCACTGCGTGATAATGATCGGGTGTGGGGGTCAAGCAACCGCTTACTGGGAAATGCCTCCATTTTCAACTTTGTTAATTTCAAGTTAATATTTATTATCTTCAAGCAAACTTGAATCCCCGATCCTGGTTGGTCGATCCATGGCAACAAGCCGTGCTACATATAACCATACCGCACGGCCACGGTTCATACCGCACTCCGCGTATTGCTCTTTTCTAAGCCTACGTGACGCGATTAGTGCTGCACAATTCACTGTGAATTCAAAAGTTGCGCGTAGGTTACACAGCTGCATGCGTGTTCCAACTTTACTGTGCGTCAAGTTTGCTTGAAGATAAATTCGTTATCGCGCTCGCGCTCGTGGAACACGGAAAATGTAGTGCGTCTGTGTCCCATATACCACTCGGCCTTCGGCCTCGTGGTATGTGGGACACAGACGCACTACATTATTCCGTGTTCCACTCGCGCTCGCAAGATAACTAATAATATACATATTCACTTGTTTGAGGATACACTAATTGTTAATCTATATTTAGCTGTATTTTATGCTCACCATGTAACGATGTATTGCAAGTGTTCATTTCGCAGGGTGACCTTTGTTTGACCTCCAATAGGACCTCCGGGTAAGCTACATGCTGGAATGATACAAGCAACAAATCCACAGGAAAATTAGAGGGAATATTTTATTGGATATGAGCCTTGACAAGTTTTCTCTAAATGAACATGTTTATGATGTTAGGAATACTGTTTATTTACCAGTACCGTTCATTTACTTGTTGCAATGCTAGAGTTGAAATATATTTTTGCAATGACTGACCGTCATTGAGATGATATAATCATGAATAAAAAAAGTGGCATCGGTTGCAACATTTTTTCCTTGCAATCTTATATCAGAGGATATCAAGAGGGGGGCAAAACTGTTGCCGCCCATACAAACTGGCGCTTAGTGTTTGTAAACAAAAAAGTTGAGGATCATCTGCAGTGACCGAGCATGATATGATGCGCATGATCAGACCATACTAGCGATCAGTGTATGCGCATGTACACACAATGTACGTGTGTGCGCTATGCAAAATACATACCGTAATTTTCGGAATATAAGCCGCGCGGCGTATAAGCCGCAGCACGCAAAAATCTGCAAATTAAGATTTGACGTCGGCGTATAAGCCGCACCGGTGTCGTGCCAAAAACCGTCCGGTGCCAAATAGTGTCCGTCAATTAGCATAATGCGCTCTGATTGGCCATGCGCCCATGACGTCACATTGTTTACGGAAGCTTGCCAAATAGTGTCCGCGCTTAGCGTTCATCCTGCGTGCCTTGCTGTCGAGCTGTCAAGACGTCGTATAGATAAGATTTCTTTCGCACCTGAATTTGCTTTTTACAATTTGTTTTAACGTTTTCCTTGTTATCTGTGATAACTATTTACTTGGTTTCCCTAATAGTTTAAACAAAATGATATTTGTGCAAAATGTTGTGTATTTTTTTCGCGTCAGTTCACCTGTTTGGCATGCAGTGCAGTACGCACGATTTTTTCCTGCCAAAAGCTGTCCGATCCCCCCTGCCAAAATAATATTGTCCGATTTTCCTGCCAAATACTGTCCGATTTTTCCTGCTAAATACTATGTGATTCCCCCCTGCCAAATACTATCCGATTTCCCTGTGAAACAAATATCCGATTTTTCCTGCTAAATACTGTCCGATTCCCCCTGCAAAATATTGTCTGATTCCCCCTGCCACTGAATATTGTCCGATTTTCCTGCCAAATACTGTCCGATTTTTCCTGCTAAATACTATCCAATTCCCCCTGCCAAATATCATTGTCTGATTTACCCTGTCACTGTATATTGTCCGATTTTTTCTGCAAAATACTGTCCGATATTTCCCGGCTGCAAAATACTGTCCGATTTTTCCTGCCAAATACTGTCCGACCCCCCCCCTGCCAAATACTGTCCGATTTTCCCTGCTAAATACTATCCGATTCCCCCTGCCAAATAGTGTCCGATTTTCCTGCGCAATACTGTCTGATTTTTCCTGCTAAATACTGTCCGATTCCCCCTGCCAAATAATGTCCGATTCCCTCTTGCAAAATACTGTATATTGTCCGATTTTTTCTGCAAAATACTGTCCGATATTTCCCGGCTGCAAAATACTGTCCGATATTTCCTTCCAAATACTGTCCGACCCCCCCCCCCCTGCCAAATACTGTCCGATTTTCCCTGCTAAATACTATCCGATTCCCCCTGCCAAATAGTGTCTGATTTTCCTGCGCAATACTGTCCGATTTTTCCTGCTAAATACTGTCCGATTCCCCCTGCCAAATAATGTCCGATTCCCCCTTGCAAAATACTGTCCGATTTTCCCTGCAAAAAAAAATTGTCTAATTTTTCCTGCCAATATAGTTCGATTTTTCCTGCCAACAAATACTGTCTGATTCCCCGCCCTGCCAAATATTGTCCGATTCACCCTTGCAAAATACTGTCCGATTTTTTCCTGCAAAATACCAATACTGTCTGATTTTTCCAGCCAATTACTGTCCGGGCGGCAGGACGTACGTGCGCCCTTGTGTTGGAACGACGGCGCCCGGACACTATTTGGCATCGGACACTATTTGGCATGTATTACATGCCAAATAGTGTCTGGCGCCCACTGCGCATGCTCAGCGGACACTATTTGGCACCGGACGGTTTTTGGCACGACACCGGCATATAAGCCGCACCGACCGCTGCGGTTTCAATTTTGTAAGGCCTCCAAATTCTAGTCAAAATGCTCTGAACCAGTTCCATTTACACTACAGAAGCTATTAAAAGGGCCACAACAGTTATATCAAATCATTTACAATCGATACTTTTACAAACAAATATGGGAATTGATGAGAAATAAACACCGGGAACTGCTGCCGGCTGCCCCGTCATAGCACGGCAGCCTGCGCCACGCACGCCGGTGAATGACAACATTTTCCCACAGCACGTGAGAGAGTATGAAACCCACCGTGTGTTGTCTGACCTGAGCGCTACAAATCTCGCTTTGTGGCAACAGATGCTGATTTGTTTTGTCCTAAGAATAAACAGGTCTGTTTTTACCATGGAGCTATCAAAACTTATCCACTTATTCAAGTTTCGATCGTAACTTTCTTCGGAAATAGTCAAAACGAAGCGGACATTTTAATGGACGAATCCATTAATTTTGTAAGGGGTGATTTAGTCCCTCTTTTGAGTTTTACATCGTTTCTTGAATACATTTCAAGAAAACAAAATATATTGCAACGTTGAACAACTGATTATGTAATAGAAAAATGTTTCGAACGCCATACAAATTTTAGTCGTCTTTTTTCTTATTTTTTAAACAGCGGAAATATTGGTAATTATTGTTCCCAAGAAAGAACACCCCTTTGCTACCGCAAATGGTGTGGTCCGCTGGGGGGAAAACATGCTGCATATCGCTGCTGCACTGTACCAGTATCACGTACGTACGGCTGTGGTCGCAAGTGTCAAAGACAGCTTTCCTCACCGTACTTTTTACCGCTTGGTACCTTTACGTAAGACGTGGTTTTGGTTTGTTAATTACGGAAACGTATTACCGCCACACATTTATTATTTTTTTTCACGTACGTACGTGATAAGTTTCACGTACGTACATGATAAGTTATCTGTTTCACGTACGTACATGATAAGTTACACGTACGTACGTGATAAGTTTCACGTACGTACGTGATAGTTTCACGTACGTACGCGATAAGTTTTCACGTACGTACGCGATAAGTTTTCACGTACGTACGCGATAAGTTTCACATATGGAAGTACATTTACACGTGTTAGTTTGCTCGTATGACGTGACGCACTTCTGGTCACATCGTTGACATGCCGCGACTAACTGAAACTAAACGCTCATCTGGTTCCCAGACCAAAACATTCTGACTATTCCCGATGAATCTTGTGACTAAAACAGGAGCAACCTCGTACCCAGGGTGTCGAGCAGTACGCGCCCACCACTACCTGCTCTCTACTATTGGAAACGCGGTTGGAAATAAAGTAAGCACTGGGGACGAGGTTGAAACAGGAGGAATTCCTCCTTTTTCCCGAACATTTCCGAACTTTGCCGAATTCGTTTCGTCGACAATCGGATAGCGCCCGAGTATTTCCGAATATAATATAGGTTTAATTAACTGCTAATTGCTTATTAATTTTTTTTTAGAAGAGTTGATAATTAATATTCATTGCTTTCATTTAGAAATCTTGAAATTCAACGACGATTTTGTGCATCAAATATAATCGGATCGTATGGGCGAACTTTTTGCTGTGTCATGTACAATTTTGAATTTGACGACCATTACTGAGATTTTCCAAAACTCTGTCTTCATTCGGCTCCGCCTGCTAACAGTGCTATTTGGGTGCCTAATTTTGAAGATTCCAGATCAACATTAGTCAATGTTATCTTACAAAAACATCAAACTGTATTAGCATTACTGTATGATATTACGAAGCAAGAGATTTACTTAAAAATTTGATCAAAACATTGAAAAGCTAAACGTGATAAAGCGAAATCGGAAACGAAGCCGAGCTTTGAAAAAGGGCCATCAATGTCGTCATGTTTATTTTTAGCCACGGATGCTTTCTGACCTAAGATTCATCAGGAATCGTCAGAATCTTTTGGTCTGGGAACCAGACTTACTAAACGCACGCAGTAAAACACGTGATATATTGAAACTTATCACGTACGTACGTGAAACTTATCACGTACGTACGTGAAACTTATCATGTACGTACGTGAAACTTATCGCGTACGTATGTGAAACTTATCACGTACGTACGTGTAACTTATCATGTACGTACGTGAAACAGATAACTTATCATGTACGTACGTGAAACTTATCACGTACGTACGTGAAAAAAATAAATAAATGTGTGGCGGTAATACGTTTCCGTAGTTAATGACATTCTTAATTTATAATTCATTTCAGCAACACATCTCTTCTTGTACCAGTACGTTAAATACACATGTGAATCTTATTTTTATTCTTCAAGGCTCGGTGTATAAGCCGCCCTGTGTATAAGCCGCAGTTAACATTTTTATGGGCAAATTCAACGTATAAGCCGCGGCTTATATTCCGAAAATTACGGTACATGTATACGGTTCGTTAGTAAAACCGTACTGCACACAAGCGTGCGCACCACTGATTGATAGTGCCCATTGGATAACCACTCAAGCTGCAATCAGCTTCCAGCTCCACTTCCATGTGGTTCCAATTAACAGTTGTTGACTGATGTGAAGTGGGATATGACGTTTTGAACACCCGAGGGACGCATAGCGCCCGAGGCGAAGCCGAGGGTGCTATGCGTCCCCGAGGGTGTTCAAAACGTCATATCCCACATCACATCAGTCAACAACTGTTTTGTCATACCTCTGTCTTGATGATGTGTGTTACTTGTTTTTCTAAGGGAAATTAAGGGTGGCAAACTGAAGGAATCTTTGAAAAAATTTTTTTCAACATATATAGATGTAGGGGCATTAAAAAAAGCTTAAGTTCAGGGAAATTTGGGGTAAAGGTTTTACAAGTTTAATAAAAAAAAATCTTATCCCCTGGCATATTTTATAGTGGTAGGGACAATGAATAATAAACCTGGTTTGTAGTGCCAACGATGCAGACCCTTAAAAGAAAGTCATTTATATCAAACGGCGATGGCCATTTTTTGTATGACAACGGGTGTCCCTGCCCGTTTCTTCGCAGAAGAACGGCATTAAGATTATGTTTACGTTTTGACTGACTCTAGAAAAACAAGTAAAACATATCATCAAGATAGAGGTATGACAAAACAGTTGTTGACTGATGTGATGTGGGATATGACGTTTTGAACACCCTCGGGGACGCATAGCACCCTCGGCTTCGCCTCGGGCGCTATGCATCCCTCGGGTGTTCAAAATGTCATATCCCACATCACATCTGTCAACAACTGTTAACTGAAATCACACACTCACGAACCGGATAGCAGCACATGCTGCGTACACTGCCCGCAGAACAAAAATGTGTACATTTTGTTACATCCACTGGGTACAGGGCCCATGTTATTGTGCGGCCGGCACGCGCC
The DNA here is from genome assembly GCA_029964075.1 of Patiria pectinifera. NCBI lineage: Eukaryota > Metazoa > Echinodermata > Asteroidea > Valvatida > Asterinidae > Patiria > Patiria pectinifera. Next base: position 2,461,495 of record CM057138.1, on the reverse strand, counting down.
AGCACAAAACACTGTCATGCTCACACTCCGCATTCGGCACGCGATACGTGGTCCCAAAAAACGGAACTGCAAACTTCCACTACCTTGACATACTTGAGACTCAAAGCACCTGTACCAATTGATGATGGAGAATCCTTTTAGAAGAATTATCATACCAAAATATCCTGATTCGGCAGTAGTTTTTGCTGCAGAGCCTATTTTGTGAAGTACACTTCTTTCATGTGGGTATTACATTATAATCCCTCTATCAATTAAATTCCCGGGCGCGGTTTATTAGGCCAAAAATGACCCCCATCTTGCTTCACAAAGTAGGCTCTAGAACAAAAACTACTGGACTGAATCAGGCGATCTTGGTTTCATTTTTCTTCTAAAAAGATTCTCCATGCATTGGTTTGAGTCTCATGGTGTAGTGGAAGTACGTGCTTCGGTTTTTTTGGACCACCCTGTATAACGAAAAGTTTAGGACATTTGCTCATCGCAACACTGCGTGTACATGCTCAGTGTGTGCGCGTGCCTAATGTTACGATACCAAAACAGGCATATCTTTAAACCAGGCAACGATAAATCTGGGGTGATCAGAACATGAACGAAGACATCTTCAGCTTTCTATTAGGAATGAAAGTTGTCATTAACAGTGCTCGGCCAATAACGGAAAGATTCCCGCATTTGGCCATCACTTTTCACCCCGTGCACAAATGATACGAGACTGGTCTGAAAATTTCTAAGTGTTTTCTCAGTAATACTTCAATATTTTCCCTGCTAAATTTGACTTTTTAGGACATATATTATTATCACTTTCTGATGGCTGATACTACTAGGTCACTGATAGGGACAAATTACTGATGGCCAGATATAGCTTGAGTAACTCCAGCTGACATGCTCATAGTATTCATTCACAATACAATCAAGTTCTATGTCCTTAAAGGAAAATACAACATTTGCAAACATCAAAAAATAAAACTACCGAATCATTTTGAAATACCTTGCTGGACTGTTAGTGAATGACAGTGTAAAGCATCCTGTAAAATCATGGCACCTAATATACTGTCATTTTCAAGAAAGGTGGTATTTTTGTATCAATTTCCTACGCTGATCGGCCAATCAGCGTTGAAAAAAACTGGCTTTTTTTTCAAATACTGGCCCCAATTGACCATCGCACTTGTTTGCAATCGATTACAAACCTATGAACGGGTACGAGCCAGCTAGACTGGTTCCCTGACCTTACAATTCGCTAATGTATGTAAACTGCTCTGTTTCTTCTTATATGGAGTCAGGGAACCAGACTACAGGAAAATGACTTTTTTTCTTGGTTTTTATAGCATTTTCGAACCCAAAACCTCAAAAAAGTCAGTGTAACTATATTTGCTATATATTTCCAACCCCCCAATTCCATCCATTTCTGAAAATTACAGCAAAAGCAAATGATGTATATTCCCTTTAACTAGTTTAAGTATATTCTCTTATCTCTGTACAACACTCTAAATTTTGTCTTACATCAATTATGGAATTTTAGCGTGGGGGAACACTTCTCAAAAATCAATTAACCGATTATTGTTGCTACAAAAAAAAAAGCTCTACAAATTATTAATCATACTAGCTACCTTGCCCATACAGATTCGCTCTCTGGTCATTTTTAATCATGCGCGTCAATCCTTTTTTTCCCGTTCTGTGGTAGCTCCAACAGCGCCCTCTATTGCCGCCTCTCCTCATTTTTTTTTTTTACCAAAGAGCACCAAGGAATGGGAAATTGCACCAAGGCAAATGATCGAGGGCACCAAGGCAAATTATGGAGGATACCAATGTACATGAGGACACAAAAAAAGCAAAATAGTACTCCACCTTGTCTGTACAATCCAAGCTTGAAAAAAAAAAAAAAAGCAAAAAAAAAAAAAAAATGCCGCGTTGCCGCATCAATTGAATTCCGGAACTTTGGTCTGATCAGAGACCGAGTATTTTTTTTTTTGGCCTTATTATCAACTTGGTATTTTTATGTTTCAGCTACCGGTAACAAAAAATAATCTTCCAGAATCCATTTCATCGATGTTTTACAGTAATAGAATTTTACATACCCATTTAACTAGACAGGCCAATGACTTCCATTTGCCTTCAGTGAGGACATCCATTGCAAAGAAAGTGTTAAAGTTGAAGGCCCTATACTATGGAATTCCCTTGCCAAATCTATTACGAAATCGCCATCCATTTCTACATTCAAAGTTAAGATCAAACAATTTATTTTCAACAAATATTCATGCTCGTGAGCCCTATTATTATCCCTTGTTGCTATAAATTCTTTCTTTTGATTTATTTATCTAAGTTTCTCTGTGCTCTAGTAATGCTGTAAGCCATATCGTTAATTTCATGTATTTGTTTCTATTTTCTCGCACAGCGCCATGGTCTATTTGAGCCCTGTACAAAAATGTGGCTTTACATCATTATTTTACTTTTCTTAAATATTCTGTTAAATTCATCGTCTTGTCATTCAATTTATTTCTTTATGCTTCTACTATTGCTTTAAGCATGCCATTTTTCTTTATTGCCATTTTCTGTAATGCTATAGAGCCCCGTACACAAAATGCAGTAAATACTCATCTTTTAGTTCACTGTTAAATTCATCGTCGTTGTCATTCAGTATATTTCTTTATGCATGTACTATTGCTGCAAGCATGCCATTTTTTTCCATTACCATTTTCTTTAACGCCATTTTGCGTTTATTTTTGTCTATTATGACAAGCTTACTTGTCGTAATAGCCCTAGCTTACTTCCAAATTAAATTAAATTAAATTAATTTTTGTAACGCTTCTTTCCAATTATTCACACTCATTGTCCCTGTCATTTACATTCTTGCACTTCGCCGAATAACAAAACGATCTACTAATTTAAATTTTCCTACGGCGCTCGATCCCGGCTAGCGCCATATTGGAGGTTTTTCCCCCAATTCCCCAAAATAAGAAAATTCTTCTTTTATCATTTTAACATGTCTCAAACATTTTATTGCAGAGTATTACATTTTCTTTTTTAGATTTGTGGCTTTGGAGGACTTTTTTTTTAAGGGAAATAAAGTCCGAAATTGTAAAATGGTCTGATTCCCATCTTGTACATATGAAGTTACAACAATAATGTTGGCATGGAGCCAGACTAAAATTTGTCACCGGAAAATGTTGAAGCCGTACAAAAAACAGTAATTGTGCATGTTCAGTATAATCCGGCAAGCTAACGTTTACTAAAGGTTTGCCCACTCCGATAAAATATCCACTGCCTTTGTTTGAACATACCTAATTTATTTTGAAGTATCATAAATATTTATATTTTTGCATTGTACCATGAGGTGGATAAAGTAAAGTAAAGTGAATGAATACGCATGTGTCAGGTGGAGTTAATCATGCTAGGCCAGATATTATGGGAAACTTTCCAAATAAAGGCATGTCAAAAACAAACTCATGCGATTTCAAGGAAAATCGATTGATAGTTTCAGGTAGGCTACGACTTAATCAATGATATTTTCATGCATTTTACTCACAGTCACACCATAGAGCAAGGAACAGGTGGTCATCGACTTGGGTGCTCTTCCCATCATCATAACCTTGACTTGGGTCTTGATGACGGTATTGACGGTGCGGTGCCCGATACTGTCCAGCTTTTCACTTGCCCATCTCGGCTAAATTTTTATTCCTCCACTCTGAGCAAAGCTCAAGAAGTAATTTCTATTTTACGGGTATTTCTTATAGTAGTACCGTAAACATGAAACTATTTCCATAACAGTTTTGTGCAGCTCAGCTTGCTGGCTGGTATAAGATGTTTTGTTGTCAGAATGCATCGCACGAGGGCGGCATTTAACTTTTGTGGTAGCGTAAAAAGTTTCTAATTTTAATACAGGACCATTTCTTTAAAAAAATGCAATCCTTGAAAAGGATCGTTTGTGTCTCATATTTAACCTTATTTTCAATTTTCGTTTTTTGCCACTTTCAACTTCAAGGGTAGTTTGGTGCCCTTTTTGTCTTTATACAAATGACGATTTCTATATTCATGACAAATGTCTGATGTCATTTCAGTCCATCGAGTTGGATATAATAAATCCAACTTAAAAACTGCTTCAGGGCCAAAAGAGTCCAGAAGTATATTTTGTGCTGGTGTAATTTATTTTCTTTTGTGGCAGTAAACCAATGAGCAAATTAACTACTGAACAGTGTCTTCCTAAAATGACATCACATTAACAGCACCCTCAGTTGTCCGGAAAAGCATGGATTTAAAAATATATATATATTGAAAGAAGTGCACTTTTCAATAAAATTAACCAAAAAGGGATGCCATACAAAGAGTTTTCATACAAAAAGTCATTTTAAGAAGAGTTGAAAATTGCACATTAATGACATTCACATTCCTCAGAAAAATTCACTTCATATAGCCCCTTTAAATATAAATTGAAGAGGTACGTACCGCTGGGGGCGACCAACTCACTGGGGACGATTAACAACGGTCGCCCGTAGCGGTATGTACCTCTGGGGGCGACCAACAACGGTCACCCCTAGAGGAAAGTACCGCCGGGGGTGCACAACAACGTATGTCGCCCGTAGCAGTATGTACCTCTGGGCGATCAGTAACAGTCGCCAATAGAGGTCCTTCAGCTGGGGGCGCTCAACAACGATACCGCTGGGGGCGATCAGTAACGGTCGTCCATAGCGGTATGTACCTCTAGGGGCGATCAACAACGGTCGCCCCTAGAGGTATGTACCTCTCGGGGCGACAACAACGGTCGCCCGTAGCGGTATGTACCTCTGGGGCTATCAGTATTCGAGTTAGTCTTTTCTTTTTTGCTTTTCTTTTCCCTTAATTACCCCCCTTCCTTATTTCATTTCTTTAATTCTTTTGGGAGGCCGGGGGAGTAGGGGGCCGGGGGGCAAATAGCTTCGCCACTGATTATTGAGGTAATTATTGAGGTATAATTAAGGCATGGACATATAAGATTTTGTCGTGAAGACAATAATTTTCTTTTCACAAATGATGTTCGATCTTGAGGAAAGCGGGAAGTTTCACATCATTTTTCAGTCATTGTCCTTCATCCTCAAGCTAACAATTCCGACAGAATACAATTGACACCAAATGATCACACCAGATACAATTGTGAGATACAACGTAACAATGTATTTTTATATATAGAACCAGAATTTAAACCATACGTCTCAACTCCATTTTGATTATTACTTGAGAATTGTTCCGTTATAATTTTTTTCGAGTTTTACCGAGTGATAATAGCATAGATGAATCTTATTCCTCCATGATAGCAGATATAAATGAAAAACAGGTTAATCAACATAATCTACTCTTCAGTAATTTTATTCTCTCGAGTAAATCATCTTTCAATTAAAAGAACTTCGTTAACAAAGTCATATTTTCAAATTTCAAGTTTTATTTGCTTCTGCAACACATTAACTGCATTTCTCATCACAGTTCATTTACATCCAAATAAAATGTCAGAGGAATTTTTGTATCCATATTTCATTTTGTATTCTTCATTTCCCACAGAATGTAACCCCAAATACAGTTGCTTACGGAATCACGACCCCTTTCAATGTAAGTCTAAATCAGTTATTCCTTCATCTTTTTGCAGTTTTTAAAACTGATCTTAGCACCACTCTTGGCGCCAAAGTTTGGACAAAATATACAGTTAAAATTCTTTAAAAAACACACACATTATTTACAAAAACTGTCACATATAATGATGTACATGTATGTAAGTAAGATTTGAGGCTTTGCATGGTGGAGATACTAAATAATGAAAGGTTTGCGGAAACACCATGTGCAAATAATTTCTCAACTAAGAAAATGGTTCTGCTGTACATGTACATGTAATAAGATAAAGTTTATGGTTGCACCTTGTAACACATCTCTGTTTAGTGAGTTTGTCAAGTTCTAAAAAGAATTGGCAAAGTCAATGCATTAATGTTTGACATTACACAATGATTGTCAGGCAATCGAGTCTACAAAAATATAATTCTATTTACAAAAATGTACACGTATTTTCCATCAGTGGTTGGATGAATCCCAAATCTACTCGAAGGATACTCATACTCTTTCAACTTCATATAAACACAATTGTTGTCTGGCCAATAAGTTTCAACTTGTTCTGAGATATTGGTTTTGCAAGACTGGTTTCGAGCTAATAGATTGAAAATACATCCTGATAAGACCATTATATCTTCTATTCTTTGAAACAAAAACGCTTTTTACCGGATCCTACACTAAGTTTAGAAAATTTTACTCTTAAAAAAGTTCCTTCTACTGTTTTCCTTGGCCTTGTAACTGATAAGAACATGCTCTGGAAAGAACAAGTTATTTTGGTCTGTAAGAAAATTTCAAAAGCCAACTAAATTATAAATAGGACCAAGAAAACTTTGAGACAGAGAGACAATTTGGCAATTCATCATACTTTGGTTATTCACATTTAAACTATATGGTATCTTGGCGTGGGGTGGCACGATGAAAGGTTTACCCCTGAAGGCTTATGAAGTTACAAAAAATGTATTAAGTACAATCCACATAAAACACCTCTCTGTTCTAGACATCTAATTCTTAAGTTGGAAGATATTTACAGTGTGCAAATTGCAATTCATTATTTTGATTATCTTTCTTTGCTTCCAGAAAATTTAAGTCATCCAATTTTTCCCCCTTGAACCGAGAATTCCATTCTCTTTCCACAAGACAAGATAACGGTCTCGTTCATTATGGAATAACCAGAGTAGATGTTGCTTCACCCAATTATCCTAATTCTTCCAAAACTTGTCAATATGTTTCCTACTTGTCTTAAAGAAAAATCCACAAGTGCTTGATAAAACATCTTAAAGGATTTTATTTAATTAAATATAACGATTTCATCTGTACTAACTTGACATGTTACACATGTCTTAAAGTAGCAGGCAGTAAATAAATGTTAAATATTTCTCTCATATATATCTTTATCTAATCTTGATGCTTAAGTTAATGTATTCAAACTGCATCACTAAATAAACATCATCATTTAAACCCAATGCAGCACTTACCAGCAGTCTGGGTGCTCCGCTACAGGAGGGTTTGACCTCCTCTGGATGTAGCCCCCATTTGTACTTATTTGATTTTATTGATTTATATTGATCAACTTCTTGTAATTTCTCGGTATCTTTGTTGTACAAATGGAAATAAACAAAGAACGTGTGAAGGAAATGGACCAAACCACCCATACAGCCTCAGTGGTTGATAAGAAATCAACAAGTACCATACATCTACTAGGTTTTCAAATCAGTGGGGTTTTCTTGCACACGCGTAAAGATTTTAAGCCTAATTTTATTTGTCAATTTAAAATGTTTGGAGATGCACAATTGGCAGATCATATACACTCTAAAAAGTCCTGGGTCAGATTGGACCTGAATCCTGGTCAAAATTGACCTGACACGCCTCCAGGTCCCAGTGAGTCAGTTACCTTTCCGGCCATTTGACCCAGATAACTGTCATTTTGACTCGGAAGTGTGTCAGGTCGAATCTGACCCGGAGGGACTTTAATATAAGAGTGTAAGTTTGACTTTGATGACAAACCACTGTGTCGTACGAGGTGAACAGCTAATTGTCCAACACGCAGCGTGACCCTGCTAACAATCTGAATCAAGAATGTGTTAATTTGTGCTTAAATTGCAAACAGGAGTGACATATCTTTAATGATGTGTTTTATTCTTTGGAATTTGTAAAAGTTTCCGATATGACAGTGGTAATTATTATTTTTAGGATACAACGTTGAGAATATGCAGAAAACAATTATTTTTTACAGCAAATGTTGCTGAGATCAAAATGTCCCAACCTCCATAAAACTTTCACATTAAATTCGTAAATATGTTTACTCAAACATTCTGAAATTTCGTCTTTTTAATTAAATAACATTATGGTTCCTTGTACAAATTATTTGCTGTTATCGAGAATGTCAACACTTGAGGTTTGTTATGAGTAGTAAACTCAAGATGAGTGAACCTTAATGTGGGAAGGGAAGAGAGACTGTAATCCACCCAACCGGTGGCCATGTAGGTACAAGTCAGTCAGTTTGGGCATGTCACGAACAGCTGAGGCAATGTGTTCAATGTCTGTGAGCTGAAGTCCGCAGTTAGTTAATTGAAGTCTGTTGAGGCTTGTCAAGTGTTTGATATGAGGGGCCCACTCTACAGCTCTACCTCCCAGTGTATTGCAATCTACTATGTCAAGACTGGTCAAGAGGTAGTTCCATTTCAGTGACGACAGGGTTTTCTCAAGATCGCCCATCACTAAAGGGCATTTTTCAAGCCTCAGAGCCCTGAGGTTTTCCATGTAACCCAGGGCGAAGGTTACATCACTGACTGAAGACACCGAAGAAACCTGAATAGTTTCAATGCATGCCAGTTGTGCTGTGCGGCTGTCTGACCTACAGATGATTTCAAGAAGGTACATGAGACTGCAGAAGTCACTATTTTTACGCACATCAATAGTTGACGGGATAAGCGAGTCGCTGGTGAGACACCGTGGGGCCTTTGCTGACTGGCTTTCAAAAAAGCATTTGCAACTAATCGCTTGTATGACACTTGATTGGAACCTGGGCTCTTTCTTATTGAACTTACGGTCAAGGAAGTTTACGATGTCCAACATGCACTTCTCATTGTCACCACAGCAAAAACGAAAAAGGAACTCATTGGAAACAACCCCCTCAATTGTCTGACAAAGTTGCCTTAAACTGTTTTGAAATTCTCCGTATGCACCAAATTGGTACGCAAAACGATTTGCAAGTCCCAGGTTCGACTTATGTACACTCTGCAAGTATTTCCCTGCACAGTATTCCTGCATAGTCTTGAGCATGAAATGCATGCTGTTGTGGGATTTGCGGTTTCTGTAAACTCTCTGCTTGGTTAGGATGCCTGCTTTTAGTGCCAGGTCCAGCGCAATTGGTTCAAACTCATCTTTTTGAAATGAGAATTCCTGGTTGGCACTCGTGAGTCCACGCAGCGCAGTTTGTCCTAAGGCAATCACTGTTTTTAGTACATCTACTCCGAAAACATCTTTTTTTCTGATGAACATGTAATTAACTGCCTCAGTAAAGAGGCGTGAAGTTGTTTCTCTGCCTCCACAACAAGCACATAAGCAAATTCATGCAGTGTGTTGGACTTTCCAATGGTTTGAATTAGTGCTTTGCCACTATCAGGATCTTTGTCATAGAATTTCTGAACGTATTCATTGACATCCTCGTCAGTAAACCCCAGAACTTCTACGCGTATGCAAGGATTTTGGATAAGTGATTTTGATAGCAGTGTCTCAAGATGAGAGGGGCGAGTGGATATACAGATCCAACATTCCCTGTACACTGTTCTATTGAGTGCTCTCAGGATAGAACCGAATAAGGCTGCATTGAATTTTTTGGCTTTCATTTCATCAAAACCATCCAAAAGAATCAAGACCTCATTTGGGTTGGCCAGGATGAATTCATCAAGTTCATCTTTTGCTATTCCTGAATCTTCGCCTAGAAGTTGATCGAAAATGAAATCAACAAGATCAGATCTTTGCAACAGGGCACACATCTTTAAAAGAAAGACAAGCTAGAATTCATTCAGGATTTTGCTTGTCTCATCGGCCCAGTCAAATGCAATCTTATCAAAAATGGTTGACTTCCCCACACCTCCCATGCCAAAGAAAATGAGGCATTTGATGAGTTCCCCAGTTCTAGATCTTGTCCTTAATCTGAATATTTTGGCATATGCTGTTGAGTTTACAGTTTCTCCTTTCTGGCCAGTCACTGCCACCCCTTCTCATGTTTCTAACTGTACTTTAGTGTATATACCAGCTATGTGCATTTTGTCATTATCAACACCAGGCATCAACTGAACGTAACTGCCTGTTGTTTTATAAATTCTCTCAAAAATGTCCCTTGATGAAAAAATACTGTATGATCATGTAGAAGGCGAACAGATTTGACCTAACATTGTTGTCATGTCGACATAGACAATTGTCATTTTGGATAAACAAATGTGTACCATTATGCATATAATGCCCAGAGACATGCATGTGTATTTGCAATTTATGCAAGTAACGTATTCCTTTTAATGCTTCTTCACATTACCCATGCAATGAGCAAAGACATGTACATGTATTTACCGTGCAGAAATCCGGCAACAACAACAACAATCTGCTCTTCCAATGTTCTTCAATGCTGTGCACAACGTGGTCCTCTGCTGTTCGTCACTGGTGGACTGGGTCTGTTTCCATGTTACAAGCATTTACAGACCTTGCAATGTGATGTTGTTTTGGTGATTTTTCTCAATAGTCCTAAGCTGTACCATCCGAGAGCCCAGCTCCACTGCCAGTGTGACCCAATCATTACCAAGCCTCTCAGCGACCACGTGCAGAGTTCTGTCATCTAAAGGTGGTTCTGAAAAAGCAATAACAATAGGCATATGAATTAATACTCTGGATAATCCACTCCTCATATAGGCCAAGAAATATTAGACAGAGCTACCAAGATGTGTTGCTGCCAAATTGCTGACCGCAACCGTTTTGCTGCCAGTTATTAGATGAAAAAAAAAAATGTTTGATTTGATTTGTACGTTTTAGACTTTCTGATGGTTAGGATTAGTGCATTGCCACTATCAGGATCTTTGTCACAGAATTTCCGAATGTATTCATTAACATCCTCGTCAGTAAACCCCAGAAGCTCTATGTGCGTGCAAGGATTTTTGACGAGTGATTTTGACATAAGTGTCTCAAGATGAGAGGGGCAGGTGAAGATACATATGAGACATTCCTTGTACGCTGTTCTATTGAATGCTTTTAGGATTGAACCGAATAAGGCTGCATTGAGTTTTTTAGTCTTCATTTCATCTAAACCATCCAAAAGAATCAAGACCTCATTTCCGTTGGCCAGGATAAATTTATCAAGTTCATACTGTACTATTCCTGATTTTTTCTCCAAGAAGTTGATCAAAAGTGGAATCAACAAGATAGATTGTTGATACAAGGCACACATCTTTAAAAGAAAGACAATCTTGAATCTGTTCAGGATTTCGCTTGCCTCATCGGCCCAGTCAAATGCAATCTTATCAAAAATGGTTGACTTCCCCACACCTCCCATGCCAAAGTAAATGAGGTTATTGATGAGTTCCCTGGTTCATGTAGTAAATCTGAATATTTTGGCATACTCTGTTGAATTTACAGTTTCTCGTTTCTGGCCAGTAAAAACTGCTACGCCTTCCAGTTTTTCTAATTGTACTTTAGTGTATATACATATGTACCAGCTATGTACATTTGGTCATTATATATCAACCCCAGGCAACAACTGAACGTAACTGCCTGTTGTTTTATAAACTCCCTTCAAAATGTCCCTAGTTTTGTTACCAGCTTCTTGGTAGCTAGAGCCCGAAGCCTTGGTTCTTGGTCCGGTCTCTGACTATGCTGAGGTCTGGGTACAGGCACTCCTATTCAGATCAAAACAAGCAACATGTTTTGCTTCAATTAAACAAGTTTTTGAAACTGATTGAATAGTCTTCTTCTTTGGACACATTATGTATACAGAGTGATGAGTTGGGATATCCAGCTTGTTAATAACAGTCTACACAAAAAAATCCCCCCCCCCCTCTTGCTAACAAAATGAATATTTCAGCTTTTGTGTGGTTGTTATGGTCCATTCCCTTTTTTTTACACCACAAAAATGTTTGAAGAAGAAAATATCTGGAAGGAGAGGCATACAAAACCGCTTTAAATCAAAAGTGGCACCCATCTGTGCTAAAACTGCATATGTCAGTGGCATCCTAACCACCCATTTTTTCAGAACAATGAATTTTACTCCCTCCCTTCCCTAAATAGAAAGAGGAGGTTGCGAGGAAAAATTATTTCGGTCATTATTTATAACTTGCATTGTATCACTTTTTTCCCCCACAGATTATGTACCACACGCACACCAATATGTATCATGTCTGCAAACAGCGCCAACAGCGATCTGCCCAAATTCCTTTTTCTGAACTACAGGGTGTCCCAAAAAAACAATCACTCAAAGCCCCTTTTTTTCGCAGCTTTAAAAAATACATGGCTAATATCGATACACATTTGAAGAGTATAGTTCATTCGCTTTTCAACAACCAAACAAATCTTCGCAATCAGATAAATATTTATTGAGTCATATGGCCCATTCTGAAAAGGGCAGATTTTTTATTTTGTTCACAGTTTTAATTGTCATTTATTCGGAATGTTATGGATTTCAGGTGAAGGTAGTTTTGCTCTCTTCAACTTTTTAATCTTTTATTAGCTGATGCGTCACTAGATATAAATATTCATAGGATTTTGCTCAAAGCTTTCAGAACAGGAGCGCACCATTTAACACCACTTTTTAAAACATATATAAAGGCCTGCAAAAACAAACAAGCAAATTTATTTTCACAGGACATTATATTCCTTTAACTTTCGTTCGGAAAAGAAAATCAAACTTTTGAAAAAGCACATATATACCAACTTCAAGAAAATCAAACTTTTGAAAAAGCACATATATACCAACTTCAAGAGTGTACAAGTTCAACTTTGATGACAAAATACTGTATGATCATGTAAAAGGGGAACAGATTGGACTTAACACTGTTATCATGTTGACATAGACAATTTTGGATAAACAAATGTGTACCATTATGCATATAATGCCCAGAGACATGCATGTGTATTTGCAATTTAGGAAAGTAATGTATTCCTTTTAATGCTTCTTCACATTACCCATGCAATACGCAAAACATGTACATGTATTTACCGTGCAGAAATCCGGCAATATCTACTCTTCCGATCTTCTCCAATGCTGTGCACAACATGGTCCTCTGCTGTTCAACACTGGTGGCCTGGGCCTGTTTCCATGTTACAAGCATTTCCAAACCTTGCCTTGTGATATTGTTTTGGTATTTTTTGTCAATAGTCTGAACCTGTACCACCGTAAAGCCCAGCTCCACTGCCAGTGTGACCCAATCACAACCGAGCCTCTTAGCGACCTCTTGCAGAGTTTTGACATCTAAACGTGGTTCTGAAAAAACAATAACAATAGGCATATGAAATAATACTCTGGATAATCCACTCCTCATATAGGCCAAGAAATAATAGACAGAGCAACCAAGATGTGTTGCTGCCAAATTACTGACAGCGACCGTTTGCTGCCAGTTATTAGATGAAAAAAAATTAATTTATTTGATTTGTATGTGTTAGACTTTCCGATGGTTTGGATTAGTGCATTGCCACAATCAGGATCTTTGTCACAGAATTTTCGAATGTATTCATTAACATCCTCGTCAGTAAACCCCAGAAGCTCTATGTGTGTGCAAGGATTTTTGACGAGTGATTTTGACATCAGTGTCTCAAGATGAGAGGGGTGGGTGGAGATATACATACAAGACCTTCCTTGTACACTGTTCTATTGAGCAGAGATGAAACTGGCCTTGGCAAAACAAATCTGAAATTAGACCACGCAGTGCAGTGCAGTGCAGTGCAGTGCAGCGCATCAACATGGGACCCAGTGAATTTGTCCATGTCATAGGTCTGTATTTAACCTTTTCTCCAGCTGGAAAAAGGATCTGATCAGCATTGGTTTAGGTGTTTTACACTTATGCAAATTTTTAGGTGCCGTTTCCATCGACTGTTCATGGACTTTTGGGAAATTATAATGAAAAAAAAGAAACATTTTGTGGAAAAATCGTCAAATAATCATTTTTGTGGGATCACTAAAAAATCTGAATTTCATTGGAAAAGTAAAAAAAAATCTGATTTCAGATTAAAATCTGAAAAGTTTCATCTCTGATTGAGTGCTTTTAGGACAGAACCGAATGAAACTACATCAAGTATTTTGGTCCTCATTTCATAAAAACCATCCAAAGAATCAAGACCTCATTTCGGTTGGCCAGGATGAATTTATCAAGTTCATACTGTACTATTCCTGATTCTTTCTCCAAGAAGTTGATCAAAAGTGGAATCAACAAGATCAGATTCTTGTGACAGGGCACAAATCTTTAAAAGAAAGACAAGCTTGAATGTTTTCAGGATTTCGCTTGCCTCATCGGCCCAGTCGTATGCAAGTAAATGAGGTGTTTGATGAGTTCCCCAGTTCTTGTCCTTAACCTGAATATTTTGGCATACTCTGTTGAGTTTCCAATTTCTTCTTTCTGGCCAGTCACTGCCACCCCTTCCCGAGTTTCTAACTGTACTTTAGTGTATATACCAGCTATGTGCCTTTGGTCATTATCAACCCCAGGCAGCAACTGTACGTAGCTGCCTGTTGTTTTATAAACTCCCTTCAAAATGGCCCTAGTCTTATTACCAGCTCCTTGGTAGCTAGGAGGAATCCTCATGCTTGGTTCTTCTTGGTCTGGTCTCTGACTATGCCGAGGTCTGCGTTTACGCACTCCTATTCAGGTAAAAACAAACAACATGTATTGCTTCAATAAACCATTGTTTCTAAAACAGAATGAAGAGTCTCCTGTACGGAGGAAATCGTGTATAGGAAGTGAAGACTTGGGATTTTTTTACTCAATACAAAGACTTTGCTAAAAAAAATCAATCAATCAATAAATGTTTTAGCTTTTGTACTGCACTTAGATGACAATTTGTCTAAGCGCTACCTTTATTCCTTTTTCACATGGACAAAAATAGCTGAACCAATTTTTTGAAGGAGAGACGTACATAAACGCATTTAGATCAAAAGCAGCACCCATCTGCAATAAACCACAGATATCAGTGGCATCCTAACCACCCATTTGTTTCAAACTCATTACTTTTACTACACCCTTCCCAAAATAGAAAGAGGTTGCAAGGGGAAAAAAATCGGTCATTATTTATAAATTGCACTGAATCACAACAAAATATACAAAAATAGATGTACCACACAGATACTTGTATGAATATCATATATGCAAACAGCGCTAATAGCAAATTCCTGCTTTCTGAACTGTTTCGCGTAGCCATTTTCTGGAAGTTGTGTTTCAAAGAATTCCTTCCCTTTAACGTTTAGAATTTTTCCTCGCCACATTTACTTATTAATAAATTAAAAGTGGTCTCATATTGGCTTTATTTCACTAAATTATCTATACTTGCATCCCCCCCAAAAAATACATAAGTATTTAATCTAAGAAATCAATTACTTTCATCTCAACAAACAAGGTTATATTTACCTGTTCCCTCCTCCAACGGGAGGTTGTGATTGATATTTACTTCACTTGAACCAACAATGATAGGGTTGTGGCTACCGATACTGCTGATGTGTCCGATGGTTCCAGTTCGTTGTGGGGAACCTACAATCACAAGCAAAAAGTAAAATATCCTAAGATCAGTTGAAGTCAATCACAACATACAAACCCATAAAAAAATATTATCTTTTTCCAACGCTCATGTTACCAACTATGATCGTCTGTTTTTTTCCAATACTGCCATCCATCCATTGATTCATCCATTCATTCACATAATGAATATTTAATGTGCAACTTTCATAAAGCTTTATTAGCCCTTTTCAAAAATTAGCCCTTTTTCTATTCGGGTGATTCACAATGCAGTGCACCACCAAGATTTTGCTATGGAGAGTTCATTTTTCCCAGTGCATTGTGGGAGATGGTCAACCAAGTCTTAGCGCAGGACATTTGAAATTGTTAGTTTTTCCGGTCAGTACTTTTGTAACAAATGATCCGAGTATGAATTTGCCCTTTTCTTTTCTTTTTATCAATATGGTGTTTTTTTGTAAGGCAGCACAACGCTTTGCCCCAATCTATGACAAATTAGCTCACGTTATCTACTGACACTCATTCAAATGGGTCATGTTTGTCGACCATAAACTTGAAAGATGGACTCTCCATGGCAAACTCTTGGTGGTGCACTGCATGCCAAAGAAAATAAGGCGTGTGATGAGTTCACTAGTTTGTGTCCTTAATCTGAATATTTTGGCATCCTTTCTGGCCAGTGAGTTTCTAACTGTACTGTGTTTCTTCGTTCATAAAAACGCAACATTTTCGCTCCATTCATGCACCGGGAGGATGTTGACGGGTCAAATTGCCGGATCAGATCCACCTTTTGCGTTCCCATCCGATCGTGATCCGCCAATTGCCGGATCTGATCCACCAATTGGGGGATCTGTATCCTGGTCCAGAGGTGAATCAAGAAAGGTGGATCTGATCCTGATCCACCTTATAAAGGTTAGCGTTGCCACTACACACAATTGTCGGATCTGATCCACTAATTGGGGGATCTGATCCGGCAATTTGGCAAAAGGTTGATCAGATCCCCCAATTGGTGGGAACGGGGTCTTAAGTTTTGTACATAATGTGCGTATGCACAGTGTTGTGTCGTAAATTAAAACAGGAAAACCGCGGCTCTGCGATCTTGTGAGAGAAAAAGATGCAAAAGTAGCAGAGTTTAATTCTCCTAGTGAACGCAGGAGTGTGGTGCATCCAGACCGGCCTGGCTGCACGTGGGTCGGCTATGGTCGCCAATCAGTGTCGCGAACCGGTCCGGCGATCATCGCGTAGCAGCTAGGATCGGCAGACCACTAAAAAAAAATGTATACAAGACGCGTGATTCCAAAATTAACATACAAATCGGATTAGCTGATACGTCACAAGATATGAATATTCATAGGATTTTGCTCAAAACTTTCTGAAAATGAAAAATAATGTAACACCACTTTTTAAAACTTTATATGTAGGCCTGCAAAAACAAACAAGCAATTTTTTTTGTTACAGGACATTATATTCCTTTAAATTTTGTTCAGAAATGAAAATCAAACTTTGGAAGAAAGCATGTGTATGCCAACTTTGTATAAGTTTAACTTTGATGACAAAATACTGTGTGATTATGTAGAAGGCGAACAGATTTGACCTACCATTGTTATCATGTTGACATAGGCAATTGTCATTTTGGATATATAAATGTACCCTAACACATACAATGCCCAGAGACATGCATGTGTATTTGCAATTTATGCAAGTAACATGCATGTATTTCATTTCTTTAATTCCTCTTCACATTACCCATGCAATGAGCAAAGACATGTACATGTATTTACCGCGCAGAAATCCGGCAATATCTGCTCTTCCAATTTTCTCCAATGCTGTGCACAACATGGTCCTCTGCTGTTCAACACTGGTGGACTGGGCCTGTTTCCATGTTACAAGCATTTCCAGACCTTGCCTTGTGATGTTGCTTTGGTAATTTATCTCAATAGTCTGAACCTGTACACTCTCAAAGCCCAGCGCCAATGCCAGTTTTACCCAAATAGGACCAAGCATCGTAGTGACCTCGAGCAGAGTTTCATCTGTTAAAGGTGGTTCTAAAAAGAAAAAAACAAACAAAAGGCACATTAATAAGTAATTCTACGGATAATCCACGCCCCATATAGGCCAAAAAGTAATAGCCAGAGCTACCAAGATGTTTTGCTGCCAAATTGCAGACCTCAACAGTTTTGCTGCCAATTATTAGATGCAAAAACATTTGATTTGTAGCAAAATCATGCTGCATGTTGGACTTTCCAATGGTTTGGAGTCCATTGCCACAATCAGGATATTTCCTAATGTATCCATGTCATTAAACCCCAGAACCTCTGCATGTGTGCAAGGATTTCGGACAAGTGATTTTGACATCAGTTTTTCAAGATGAGAGGGGCGGGTTATACAATCCTTGTATATTTTCTATTGAGTGCTTTTAGGATAAAACTTGATAAAAGATTGTCTTGATACTTTAGCTCCTATCTTGGTCCATATTGTGACATCGTCAAGTATCGAACTGTTCCTTTTTAGATACATTCCTTGAAAAGTTGGATTGCTCCAACTCTAAACATATTTTCAGGCTAATACTTTGTATGGTAAATTTCAGTTTGCCTATCATGAGGGTCACAGCACTGAAACTGCACTCCTACAAGTTCACAATGATGTTATGTGTGCCCTTGATAAACAGTATGATGTCATTTTAATTATGCTAGATTTATCTGCCGCGTTTGACCATGGTTTGACACAGTTGACCATGATATCCTTCTGATCATCATCATAGTCGGCTGTTGTCCAGTCTGTTTTGGGTTGGCCTAGACGATTGCAAATTCGTTTGGGATTTGGGGAAAAGTTTGTGATTGGTTGACGGTTTTTTTTGGGAATAAGAACCCAAAGGGTATCAATTGGGTCAATGCCGTCAAAGAGGCAGGTTTTTCAGTTCGGTGTTCCACAGGGTTCTGTCCTCGGACCCGTTTGTTCTCCTTGTGTATGGATCCACTCAAACATGATCACCCGTCATGGTCAAAACTCTTGTTAATTATGCAGATGACTTTCAGATTTACATTTCTTGTGGCTCCCGTGTTGACTATTTATGTGTAACACACATTGAATCCTGTGTAGACAAGATTCGTTGTTCATGCTTGCATTGAACGACAGCAAGACAGAAATCTTTTGGTTCTCGTCACGCTTTAAAAATTCTAGTCTCCGTAACGTTTATGACCGAAGTGCGCATTGGGCATGTCCGTATTGTGGCTTCTGACACAGTAAGAGATCTTGGGGTGATATTGGACTCAGCTGAAACCATGGATGCTCACGTGTCTAGTGTGTGTAAGCTGGCGTCTCACTCACTATGGCGGATTGGCAAACTTGGAAATCTTTTGGATCAATCACATACTGAGAAACTATATATACATGCATTCGTTACTTCCCGACTGGATTATTGTAACAGTTTATTTTCTGGTTTATACGATACTCATTTCAAGAAATGGCAACATCTTCAGAATGCTACTGCATGACTGGTTATCAGGAGAAAAATGGATCGTCGTGCAGATATGAACCCATACTTCAGGAACTACATTGACTTCCGGTTACGGTGCAGGTTGAATTCAAGATCCTTTGTATTATTTTTAAACTTATCCGCCATGGTGAGTGCGCGCGCCACAGTACCTAGAGTTAATATCAGTTCATGTGTCCAACATTCACACTAAAAGCTGTGATCAAGCTGCATACTGTGATCGTGCTTTTACCATCTATGCACCTATTCCATGGAACAGTCTTCCAGCTTTTTTCAGAAACACTAACGAATTGGGAATTTTTAAAAGTGGTTTACTTTTTATGTAGTTTGATATTTTGTAAAGTGTTTTGAGATTTTTAAGTAAAACCCTTTATTAAGAATAAATTATTATATTATTATTATTAAAACTGAATGCGGCTGCATTGAGCTTTTTGGTCCTCATTTCATCAAAACCATCCAAAAGAACCATGACCTCATTTGGGTTGGCCAGGACGAATTTATTAATTTCATCTGTGTCTATTCTCGACTTTTTGCCAAGAAGCTAATCGACAGTGGAATCAACAAGATTTGATTCTTGCGACAGCTAGGGCACACATCTTTAAAAGAAAGACAAGCTTGAAACAAGGATTTCGCTTGTCTCATTGGCCCAGTCATATGCAGTCTTATCAAAAATGGTTCACTTCCCGACACCTCCAATGCCAAAGAAAATGAGCCGATTTATGAGTTCAACAGTTTTTGTCCTTAATCTGAATATTTGAGTTTACGGTTTCTCCTGTCTGGCGAGAGACAACTGCTACCCCTTACAGTGTTTTCAAATGTACTGAAGTGTATATACTAGCTATGTGCATTTGGTCATTATCAACCTCTGCCAACAATTGCACGCAACTGCCTGTTTTATAAACTCCCTTTAACATGTCCCGAGTCTAGTTACCAGCTTCTTGGTGTCTAGGATTCTGCAGCCTTGGTTCTTGGTCCAGTCTGGGTGCATGCACTCCTATTCAGATCAAAACAAACAACATGAATTGCTTCAAATAAGAAATATTGTTTCTGAAACGAACTGAATAGTCTTCCTCGACAGAGGAAAATATGTAAACAACATGATTTCCAGTGCGTTAGTAAGGCAGTGTGAAAAAATAATTTTGCCAAATAAATGAACGTTTTGGCGTCTGTACTGATATTGGACGGAACCTAGTCGAATGTTACCTTAATAATTAGTACATGCTCAAAAAACGACAAAAAATAAATTAAGACAAAAAGCTGGTACTTGCAGGTGTACAAAAAAGGGTAATAATCTTTTGTTGGTAATCACCAAAAAGCCACATAAGTACTACAGTTATATATGATTCCTGCAATTCTGGCTGAAGGTAAGTTTGAGTCATTTACAATGTACGAACCCCTAACAAAAATCCTGTACGTCATGCAGGGCTGCATGCAGTGGCGTAGCCAGGAATTTTTCAGTGGGGCGCTGGGGGCTGGGACATTTCATGGGGGGGTCATGTAGGGGCATCAATACCTTGATCAGAACTGATGCCAGCGCGAAGCGCGAAGCCCTTACGGCGTGGAGGTTCGGGGCCCGCTTAAGGGCCCCGAAAAAAAATGGATTCCTGATGCTCAGTGGTGTGATCTGAGGTAATTTCTTACCACTTTAACCAATAATTATCTTAGCACAAAAGATAATAATTTAAACATTATTTTCAAGGTTTTCTCAGCTAAAGGCATAACAAAAATTTTTGAACATTGTTTTCGAGGTTGGAGTCATTGAATCAGCTACCAGAATTCTGAGCTATAGGCGTGGGGTTCGGGGCCCGATTAAGGGCCCCGAAAAATGTTGGATTCTAAATGCTCTGTGGTGCTATCTGAGGCAATTTCTGACCACTTTAACCAATATTTTCTAAGCAAAAGATACACTGTAGTACATAATAGGGCCCTGCAAATGAGGCACGAGTTCAAAAATCTGGGGGGGGGGGACGTTTGATATTGTGTCCCCCATCCTTCAAAAGGGGGGGGGGGGCGACCAGTCCCCCTGTCCCCCCATGATTGACGCCCATGGCGTAATGTAGATCAATGATAATTTTTTTAGAAACTCAAAATCTCAGTGGGGGGGGGGGGGGACTGGGGGGGGGACAAGGTCTCAAGGCCCCCCCCCCCCCATCCGTGGCTACGCCACTGATTACAAGAGATTTTAATTGGTCAATTATTATTATTTAGCTTATATGAATGGAGGAAAAAGTTTGTGCGAGGCTGATTCACGTGATATCGCTGACTGAAACTTGTGTGACCCACGGACCACCTGTCTATAATACGTGTTCCGTGGTGTGAGCGAGCAGTGCAGTGGGTGTTAATACACATTTTATATTGTCATTATGTGCTATGTCACGCCGGTTGTCAGCTTACTGGTCCGCGGTCGCCGGTCGAAGGGTCGTTGCTCAGTGGTCATCATGTGGATCATTCGCGACTATATAGATTTAGATCAATGATAATTTTTTTAGAAACTCAAAATCTCAGTGGGGGGGGGGGGGGGCTGGGGGGGGCAACAAGGTTAAAGATTCCAGATCAACATTAGTCAATGTTATCTTACAGAAATATCAAACTGTATTATCATAACTGAATGATATTACAAAGCAAATGATTTATTTACAAATGTGATCAGAACATTAAATGCTATAAAGCGAAATTGGAAACGAAGCCGAGGTTTGAAAAAGGGCTGTAAATGTTTTCATGTTTATTTTTAGCCACGGAGGCTGCCTGATCTACAATTTGAGTACCAGGAATAATTGTCAGGTCTAGAGAACCACACTACTACAGACCAGCCACGTGCATCGGCATTTTGAGCGTAAACTTGCATACAATTATTAAACGCACGTGTTTGGAACGTTTTCAACACTGCGCAATGCGTGCTTAATTGAATAAAATACGCAGTTGTAGTTCTCCTTTAGAGATGACAGTCTTTGAGAGAGACCTTATAAGCTCTATTCCATAAATATAGAACAAAAAGACAACATTGGCAGGGCGTGCATACGCACCTGCACCACTGACGAACAGCGCCCATTGGATAAACGCTCGAGTTGCCTTAACTTCCAGTTCCATTCGCGCTATATGCTACACCGTGTGCCTTTTACGCGCACAATGCATGTATATTTCTGCTTTTTGAACCTTGAATGTCAATACAAAGAGAAGAAAAAAGTTAACATCGATCCAGTCCACTCAGTTGTTTATTCCAAGCCTCGTCTCTTAAAGGGGCACTGCGTCCTGAAATCCCCGAAACCTTCATGTTTTGCATCTTTTACTTATCCTATTTCAGAGGCCTAGCTGGTTGAAAGGAAACCAACTTAATGTCTTACCGTTCCCAAGAAAAGACACGACGGAGTATGATACGTGTTTCCTGTCATTTTCATACAATGTATGATACACGTTGTGTGTGTCAAGTATTACATGTAAACAGCACCGTGCACGAACAGCTGTGACCAATCATCAATGCACAAAATATGATTTACGTCCGCAAAAGGCGAACCCTTACGGTACTACAAAAGCACCCAGTTCTTAAAAAATAGTTGTGTGGATGTTAATATTGTACTTTTAAATGTTCTTTCCGATAAACATCATTTCGCTCAAACCGCGTTTTGTAGCCCAACTGGGCGTGTTCTAGGACACAGTTCCCTTTAAACATGGATAGTTAAGATTATGTATTGATGCCTATGATCTCAGAATGAATTTTGGCTGTTTCGGCAACAGGCGTCATCGGTAGATTTTTTATGATTTTTAAAATATTTACATTTTTATTCTGCTTACAAAATTCAACACTTTAATTCATCTGATTGGCTTCAAACATGGTACATTCAAAATTCTTTTGGTATTAGGTTTGTTACATCATAAGTACATGTATCTGCACAATTTTTTTGGAAAATGTGTTACGTCACAATGACGTCATCAAAAATGCGATTTTTAAAAACACTTATAAGGGTAAGTCCAATTGTCTTGAAGCTTGGTGGGTAGGTAGATAATGTTATTAATATGCAAAATCTGAAGTGACGTCATGATGTCGTCATCACCTACTTTTTAAATAATTTCTCAACTTTTTTTTATTTTCTTTTTTTATTTTCTTTTAATTATTTACTTTTAAAATGCGGAAAAGCCTGTGTCCTGTCCATTGAACAGGCATAGCTCTAGTCTTTTTTTAAAATTCTTTTTGAGCCTTTTGGCCCATAGCATTTGTACACGTTTTTTTGTCCAAGGCACTTTGGGCACTAAAATCAATCCGATTGACTTTATACTTGGCCCACACTTAGACAAGCATCTGAAGTTGTGTGCCCAACATTGACGTCATCGCAACGTCATCATGAGTCACGTGACGTCACATTATTTGCGATTTTTCTGTTGTGGCCAATGTCTAGCAGAATTTGGCTGGATCCGACAGATTGGGCTATATCTCCAGAAATACAGGTCCGATTGGGTTGAAAACTGGTATGTACCTAAACCGGAATGTGTTATAGATGACAATTTAAGTGACCTCACAATGACGTCATCACGTGACATGTGATGTCACAATATAGGTACATATTTTGAAGTACATGTACATGTACTACAGTGCAAGTCTCAAGTTTTAGTGTTAGATGTACATGTCCATGTGTTTGTTGAGAAAACTTTTTTCTGTTGTCTTAATTAAAATTATGACTGTCCAAGAAAAAAGGATGGAGAAGCCATATTGATTAATAAAAATAAATTTATAAACACGGTACGGAGGCCCCCTAATACATTTGCACATGAATACTGGTTTGGTAATTTTTTTTTCATAAACTAAACTAAAATCCTCAGTTTTAATCCTAATCGGACCTAGGCCTTTTTCATATGGGGTCCAAACTCATTTATTTTCTATAAGTTATACTAACAAGCACATTGTATCAAGGTTTATGACATACCGGTACATGTACATACAATCCAGATATCACTGTGGAACCAAACACATCTACAGTCGTGTTTTACTATACGCCTGAGGACAACCTATTGTGTTTTCCTTTGACCCTACTTTAACACATTCCCATAGACTAAGCACATAAACATACGATCGAGGACAGTTTTGAACAAAAGCACCGTCATTCGAGGAATTGAAAGGATCTTTTGTTATCCTTTTGTGGGTCTGTCCTCAATTGTAATGCCATACAAGAGCACACACCCATGTCTGTTTTACATATGAATTCCTTTGGGGAACTAACCCACCACGCCAGTTTTTATGTGCAACCTCTATGAGAGAACACGGCGAAAAATCATTAAAAACGGGCCTTTTTCTCACATCTGTCGCCACCACTTCATTATTCAACAGAGTATACCTTAGATCTTACTACAGAATAACCCTAACAAACTACTCTTTCAAAAAATCAAAGAAAAACTGAATAAAACTCGGAGTTTCACTTGCGAATTGATGTTAAACACTGCATTTTTAGTCAAAAATCTCCCTGTTTTTGTGTGTAAACCACGCGTTCAGCCAAGAACTGGTCCATTAACATCGTCACAACGTTAAATAGCGCCTCCTGGGAGCTAAGATCTCTTGAGTCATTTTTCTTCGTCTCGTCAGCTTCTCAACCCTCATTGTGATAAGATTAGTTGAAGTTTAGGCTCGGGTGTGTTCATTTACAAAAGAATTGTTCATCTAAACTCCAATAAAATTTGCCGTTGCTCATGGCTCAGCGCATATAGGGTCTGTTTATTGTACACTTGCTAGGCAGTGCTAGTGTATATACACCACACACACACAGCCCGGGACCTCTTATCTCTGTGTGTCCAAGGTCATCTGGCTGTGCGCTTTGGCCGATTTACATGGGGTCCTTTTGACCGCAAAGGATTTGATATGCATCCACTATGTGGACATTCCTTTGTTTTCGTGTAGATAAGAAAACTAGGTACAAAAATAAGTCTACTTATAAACTTTGAAATCTCTTTCAACCCAAAATTTGTTTTTTGATTTCCTTGAATGTTTCATTCTGCGGTGGATAACCCTAACCTGAAAATGCCTCTAAACCTGTTTTCCAGAGAGGGCGATACGTTATGTGGACACGGCTTAGTCCACATAACGTCAACACAACTTGCATTATGTGGACATCTTTTGTTCACATGTCCACATGGTGACTGTAAGACAAACTTACACACCCACACACAGACGGACAAGGCAGAAACAGTATGCCCCTTCAGCTTCGCCGGCGGGGCATAAAAAAGATCGCCAATTTTAAACATTGACTATTCTGAATTGCCCTTTACCTGTACTTCCAGATTGATGACTTTTCAAAATGAAAATTGATTTTAAAATTCAGACATGATACATACCGGTATGCAATATAAAGTGAAAAGCACTTCTGATAACACAATGTATAAATGCATGTATTGATAACACCTTACCTCCACTTTGGTTACGATGCAGCAATTTGTAGCCCACCAATAGAACTGATATAATCATCACTATCATGACCATCATCACTGGATATGGATAAAATGATGAATTTGAATTAAAACAAGAGAAGCTATGTTTCCCAACACAAATGCCTCAATGATATGGCACGGCCGCCCTTTGCATATCAGGTTTCCTGGGAGCTATCAGGATCACTGTTATGCTCAGGTAATATTGTATTGATCAGTGGCGGTGGGGGAGGGGGGGAGGCTTTAGCCCCCCCAAATTTTGTCTAGGCCCCCCCCCCCAAAAAAAACCCCCAAATTCCATAAAAAAGATAAATATTGCACTAGCAAAATGTAAGAATGTGCCGTACATGCGAACGGTCTCCCCCTAAATAAAAAGTCGTGAGAAGGGTGCATTTGTACACTTTTAGATAATACAGTGTGCCTGATTGTAGGAGTTTATCTCCCTGAAAACAAATCTGGATCCACCCTGCTAGCCCCCCCCCCCCTCCTCCCCCCCCCCCCAAAAAAAAATATTGGCTCTAGAACCGCGCTTGGTATTGATACCTATGACCTGCAGGGGCCAAGTTATTAATCACACCAGTAGCTTTGTGGTGAGAATTTGAAAATGATCTGTTTTTTTTTATGCTAAACCCAACCTCATCCCGCATATGCTCGAAGGGTCACTGACGGGATCTCCCCATTTATCTACCGTTGGAACGAGGTGGACTATCAAGATGGGGAGGTCGGCTATCAAAACCACCTAAATAGGTTTTTTATAACAATAAGCTTTTTGTTTTCAAGCTTTTCTTTTTTTCAAAGTAAATATTTTTGCTGGCGGTTTTATACTTATTACTTTTTCATAAATTGTAGTTTTTGACTAATGTAAATTTTTACGTGTCTATATGTATATTGTTTTTATGAGCACACTGGGAAGAAGAATATCACTTTTAAAGTCTTTAAATTGTGATGAAATAAACACATTGAATTGAATATGACAACGGAACATCACAGACATGACAGACGATCGTGAAGAGGCCGCTGAGTATTTTCCCCCTAAGCTTGTTCTTTTGTTATTTTTTCTATTACTTTAATCGAAAGCTGAATTTCTATTTTCAATTATTTCTAACATTGATGACTTTTCAAAATGAAAATTGATTTTAAAATTCAGACAGGATCCATACCGGTATGCAATATAAAGTGAAAAGCACTTCTGAAAATATAAAAATTACACAATGTATAAATGCATGTATTGATAACACCTTACCTTCAATTTGATGACGTTGCAGCAATATGTAGCACAATAATAGAGCTGATATAATTATCACTGTCAAGAACATCATCACTGGATATGGATAAAATGATGAATTTGAATTAAAACAAGAAAAGCTATGTTTACCAACACAAATGCCTCAATGATATGGCACCGGCCGCCCTTTGCATATCAGGTTTCCTGGGAGCTATCAGGGTCATTGTTATGCTCAGGTAATACTGTATTGATACCTATGACCTACGGGGGCCAATTACCATCACACCAGTAGTTTTGTGGGGAGAATTTGAAAATGATCTTAATCTTTTTTACAGAGTGGCAGAGTGGAAGGGGTATATTGCGATCAGCTGTCCCAGTGTTACATTCACTGTGTGGACTAACAAAAGAGGTCCACAAAACCAGGTAGCAACGACGTTGTGTGGACTTGCCAACACATACTGGAATTTGTATCCTTGAGGAGACAGTTCTTTGTTCTCGTGTACTTCAGTTTTCGAGTTTGAAAGTGTAGTTTCAAAATGCTCCTATCTTAACCAGAATTAATTTCCTGCCTGAAATCCGGACTTAATATTCCTTACATAAAATACTTCAATTTGCGATAAGATTTTTCCGGTTACGCAATCACCCACCGTACGGAAGGACAAGGCAGAAACAGTATGCCCCTTCGGCTTCGCCGCGGGGCATAAAAAAGGGTTATGTACATGTACCAATGTAGTTGGATTAGGTATGTGTGTTGCAGTCCGGTGCTTCAAAAGTGGATGTGCATCGTCAGCAGTGAAGTTTTTAGAAAGAGTTCCGTCCTGCCACCACATTTGAAAATAAATGTTGAACTACTCAAAAGGTTTAAAAAGGGGTGACATTTTATTTGGGGGCTATATGGAGATAATCTCAAACCACCCAAACTAAATGTCTCCCCTTATAAACCTGTTTGGGAATTCAAAATTTATATCAAAAAAACTACATGTATTTCCAGACCATAATCCAAGAGATAGTAGTTTCTGACCCTGTTCCATTACGGGAACAAAAATGTGTGCCAGTACTTTGCGAAGATTTGCCGGTATTTCGCATGCATCCGTGTTGGCAGCCACTTTATCGTCGTGGGAATTCCGCATTCATACTTGTTCATTATGTGCTATATGCATGAAGCAGAACGGTCGCGCGTAGTACAGGCAAGTCGGTAAAGATCTAGTTTTGTGTTTTTTTTTTTCTTAATTAAAGTGAATTTGCCTTGACCCACCCACCCACAATTTGGAAAAAAAATTCCAAATTTTAAAACATTGAATATTTTGAATGGCCCCTTATGGAACTAAAGTAAATATACATATTTTCATTTAAAAAAAAAAATTCCAATCTACAGTATAATTCTGTAAATTCTTGTTGTAAATTTGTTACTTTAAATGTGTATTTGGTTACACAACTTTTGTTACCTATTATTGTTTTACTATTCAATCTGTGTGTAGGGACATCAGTCCGTTGGCCGGCTGTATCCATGATACTTCAGATCCAACGGCCCACAAAGGAAAGTCTAGTTATGCCTATAATATAAAGATAAACTTTGTCACACTTTGTAAACTTGTGAATAATTCAAACGGATCGTTAGTCACACTCCAGGCCACTGATGTGGCAAGTGAAGGCAAGGTCCCAGAGTGCACACAATTCTATTCCCTTGATTCAAAGTGGCTATTAAAAAAACAATGTAAAACAATTGATGACGTGACCATGCACTTTGCATGGCGACTTGAATTACTGTCTATATGTACAGATGATGAAATAAGCGGCGCCAGATTATTTAATGCACTTGTGGCACCAATGCTGGTATGCTGCGAGTACATGACAAAAATTACACACACACCTTGTGAAGCTGGCCATGCAAAGACCAAGCAGAGTCGGTCACCACACGCGACAGTCACAAGTGAGCTAGGTAAAATAAACAACAGAAACATTCCTAAAGTTTAGTATATTCCACAAAACTGAAAAAAAAGAAATGTGCAATGACTGTAGTCAAACTGACAGTAAAGTTCTGAGAGCGGGTTGATTCACAGACAACCAAGACGACACTAAAGCAATGCAGCCTATACGCCCACCGATCTCGTGACCACTTGACGGATACAGATTATGCAAATAATCTCTATCTTTATCAAAACTCAAACTTACGAGCTAACGATTGACAAGTGACTACGACATTCTGTCACGTGCAAGCAAAGTGCACGAAACGAAACAAAACATGCGTTTTCAATATTTTTAACTAGTCTCAAAATGATTATGATAATTATAGTTATTTAATTTAAAAATGAAAAGCTGTTCTAAATTCTGGCAAATCGTGCATCGTAAATGACATTAGTCCCAGAAGTGCAGACTTAAGAGTTTGTTTGGTCTGCCGTGATGCAAAGATGTACAAATTATTGTTGACGAGTCAGTGGGTGACTTTCCTTATCAAATGACGTGACATCAA
This sequence comes from Patiria pectinifera, assembly GCA_029964075.1. Taxonomy (NCBI): domain Eukaryota; kingdom Metazoa; phylum Echinodermata; class Asteroidea; order Valvatida; family Asterinidae; genus Patiria; species Patiria pectinifera. Next base: position 2,432,642 of record CM057138.1, on the reverse strand, counting down.
GAGTTTAGAAGTATTATTCTTAGCTCTGCATCTATTCTATGCAAATTAATGACCCTTTGAGTCTTTCGTCAACACGTACGTGCATACATGTAGGCCTACCGTACATAGCTTGGTCTAATGCAACATGCAATACAGCAATGGTAACAAATATCTAGTGATATATTCTAATAACAGCATTTTTAATAACTAAAATTGAATAAAATTGAATTAAAAACTGCTGGAATAATTATGTGGAAGTACATGTAGGCCTATCGTACATCCTAAAACTGGCACTAAGGTCTATGAACAAACGATTATCAAAAAAAAAAAACACCAAAAAAACAAATAAACAAAAAAGGCTCTTTACAAAGGTTACTCACCAACTGACAATTAAGTACAATGTGACTGATACGAACACATTTTTTGCAAATTCTCATTTCTACATGTAAATGCTATTTTTTAAGGGGACATCCTTTCAGTTTCAGCTGTACCATGTTGTACCCTCTACCCAACCTTTTTTTATTGATAATTCTGTTCGAACTGAACTGTACAAAACTTTGACTCAGTTCTATGTGATTCTGGACACCTCCCCCCTGAAGTTGTAGTGCCATGCATTGCTCCGCCCCTATTTGTATCATGCCAACCTCACATCACCCATTTTATCGTGGCTACCTTTGCCCCGCGCCTCAGGCTAGTCTGAGTATCACCCGTTATCCAAGGAGCAAGACTCCTGCATAACATCTGATATGTCTAGACATATGGAAGCTGTGCTTCAGCCAATCACAGTCGACTTTACAAAATCATGACGTCATTTCATTCCTCAATTAGGACTAAATGGTTTGATTGGTCAGAATGCAGTGTTTTGTAATGTAACAACAGCCGGGCGCATTATTGCGTAACATGATACAGAGCGCATGACGTACAGTTTTTTAATCCAATGTCTTTAACGCGCAACGGGTGACTGACCAAAGACCCAATAGGCGCCCGCTGATTGGTCAAAATCTAGGAGGTCAAGAGGCAGAGTCTTGCCTAAATAATCAGCGAATCTGCTCACATATATCATAGACCCATGGCAAATTATTACATAGACTTAGCCTTAGGTCTGCTTCTCATTAAAACTCTGACTCAATCTTGACATGGGAGAGAGCGGGGCAAGGAAGTTTGACTTGGAGGAGGTGGGTTAATTCATTTATAAATTTACCGAGCTACTGAGTTGGTTTGCCGAACATCCTTCTCTTCTTGAAGATTCCAAAGTACCACATGAGACCAGTCAGAAAGGACAGACTATACCTGCAAATAAAACATGACAACTCCAGATCAGATAGTATACAAATATAACATGATTTGAGGGTGGACAGTCAATATTCGCTCCCCGAGGTATTGGAAGTTGACAAACTAGTTCCCGAGGCGAGTTCCCGAGGCGAAGCCGAGGGAACTAGTTTGTCAACTTCCAATACCGAGAGGAGCGAATATTGACTGTCCACCCGAAATAAACCATGTTATATTTGTTTTACTATACTTCATACATATTCAGTTGCCGATTTTTTTTTTATATTTGCACCTTAGGCCGAGTAAAAAAAAAAAGTTTCTCGTCCGGGGTTTTTGAAAAAAGGGAGGAAGCGGGGCTTTTTATTTTTAATTTTTTTCAAGATGACCGCCTTTTCAAAATTTCCTGCAACCGTTGGTGTTCCACTGTTCAAAGACACTTTGAAAGATGAAAGACAAGTTGGACAAGAGAACTGAACATATTTAGAGTGTCATTTAGAGTTGTATTGGTATTGCCATTTATTTTCTGATAAATTTGTAGACTTTTTCGGTGTTTTTCTACTACATTTTTCAAAAATAAAAAATAATAAAAAAATCCAGGCGGCCTCAAAAAAAGAAGCAGGCAGGGACGAGAAACTTGGTTGTTTTTTTACTTCGCCTTAAACAAAATTCGGGGAAACGTGAACAGCTCACCAAAAGAATATTAGGGGCCTTTTGCTCAACTTCAATTACTAGTTCGGTTCGTTTGCAACATATAATACAGTTACTACAGTTGTAAATACAGTTGGTTGTATACAACTTTCTTTTGTACAGGAGACATCATTACACAGTCCATACATTTTCTCCAGTACGGCATCATTGAGCTCTGTAAATTAACATTTACGTGAACCGTGCAAACCATGCACCTCTCCTGGGCGATCATGTTTGCGCATGCATGCATACTGCACCCGTGCGACAATTCCTCGATTGCTCTATAAAGCGCATACGTAGTAGACCGTCGCACAGGTAACCCATGCGACAGTCTACTACGCATGCATATTTACCATGTGCGTGAATCCTTGCACGCGCGTTAGGCAAACAGCAAGAATAACATCTGGCACGCGATGGTGAATTGACCAGTGAGAGTTCGGCTCTCGATCATGAATGTGTATGAGGTATAGTAATATCACATCTAACCTTCCAAATCCTTTTCAAACTCATTAAAAAAAGGCATTTTCATGCTATATGGCCTTTCCTATCCGTGCTGAAATCAACAAGTGTTCCCCTTCCCCTGTAAGTGGAACCAAGTGCCATAAAACACTGGTAGGCACGGTGTACTGTTCACACTAAGGGTGCGTTCGAGCGTGTTACTTGCTACTCCTGAGTGCAGGAAAATGTTGCGTGCGCATTACTCTCGGTGCAAGAGTGTACTCCCGGTATGACGGAGAGCATACTCTTGCTAACCAGCGGGTTGTGCTTCTGCCGTTCGTGCGCTCAGGAGTATACTCGCATTAACACGAGTAGCTGCTCGAACGCACCTTTAGATTCTGGATTTTCTCGTACTCAGGTAGTTCCAACCTAGCTTGGTCCTGACCAGGGTTGGATTTTACCCCGGGTTGAGTGGCGTACAAGTACTGTTGCAGCTGTGTTGGATTCATGCTAGCGTGAAAGAGGTTCCTGAAATCTCTGAGTTGGACTGGGGTCCAAGGCTGAGATTTTGGACAGTGTGAAAGGTCCTTCAGAAAGTTTGAAAGGATTTTAAAGGATTGAGAAAGAGGAAAATGGGCATTTGATAAATTTGTCTTTTGGTTTTCTGCCCGACAGCGCCACACTTTTAGAATTGAGTAAGGGACTGACTGAAAATGTGGGCATATCTATTACCTATGTTCCCCAATACCTATGTTCCTTAACCCTAACCCTGACCCTAACCTTACGGATTTTGGATAAGTCAGATGCCTCTTAGGTCCGACGCCTCATCGTCCAAAATTTCGGACTTATGAGGCGTCGGGCTTATGAGGCTTTAGACTATATGAGGCATAACATTTATTTATTTTGCCTCATAGACCGATGCCGCATAAGTCCAATGCTCATAAGTTTGAAATTTCGGACCGACCGACACAAACCTTCTTCGGGAAATTTAGATAGTCAAGACAAAAATCAGAGAAATTGTAACGTCAGACCATCATGAAACAGCGACATCGACATGTGAATGTGCTGCCAGGCTGGTCATTAGTCTGCTCCCTTACATATTGCACTTATTAAAAAGCTTTTACAGGTTCCAGATACACGATCATTGCTCCCTCAGTCCGGCTACCAGATGCACAATTACAAAATTACAACACAGTCTGCAAATGGTGCCCGACTAAATTTAGTGCAAAATATATGGGAGCCTATATAGGTCAAATAAAGCTTATACTCGATCGTAACCCCATCTAAAAACATGTTAAAATTGTGCAGCATTCTGGTCAAACCAGTGAGTTTGGCATTTTTGAGACATCATTTTATATTGAACAAGAAAAGGCCAAAAAAAAAAAGTCTCCGGTTTCTGGTATGGAGCTTGCCCCAAAAGTGGTGCGGCGACGCGGCTTTTTTTTTTTTTTTACATGTTTTTTTTTTTTTTTTTGGCTTCAAATGTCGGCTGATGACTGCAAATGGTGCCCGACTAAACTTAGTGCAAATATATGGGAGTCCAGAGAGGCCACATAAATCTTATTCTCGATCATAACCCCATCTAAAAACACGTTAAAATTGTGCAGCAGCAGAATTCCAGTCAAACCAGTGAGTTTGGCGGTTTTGAAACATCATCTTGTATTGAAAAAAAAACCTTTTCATTTTGCCGACGCGCATGGCTACGGCGACGCGCGCGCATACCAGAAACCGGAGACTTTTTTTTTTTGGCCTAAGCAGTGTTAAAAAACACAAATGCCCCGCAACCATGCCTATATCTCCATGACATAACACCACGCTATTAACATCAACTTGTAACCTGGGTCACATGGAACGTTCATTGCCATCCTTATTGTTTTCTTTAGGCTATACTGTATATGTAGCGTACTGATGCCAATGATCCATAGTGATCCCATTTTTGGTTTTTGCTTCTCTGTGAGGAAGTCATTGTATGTGATTTAAGCAAACTGACTGGATATTTTCAGTCTTAAACAAGACATTTCTCAAAGGCAAATATCCTTTTAGCATAATCCTTTGGGCATTTACATGTATAAGGCCTACATGGAAAAATAAATTTTTAAATAATCAAAAGGAAATATGGTTATTTGAATAAGCTTGAGATATTTGATTAATCATGACATCATTTCTTTGGTTTTTAATAATGAGAACAGTTGGCCTATGGGGTCCGTAAGTGACTCAAAACCTAAGAACAACCTACAGAGCTGCATAAACATGTACATGTACGACGGTGCAAGTCTCAAGTTTTAGTAACACATGTACATGAACATGTGTTTGTTTTCTGTTGTTTCAATTAAAAATATGATTATAAAAAGGATGGAGAAGCCACATTGATTATACACAAAACATGTATAGAAAGTATACAGGCCCCTTAATATTTTAGTGAGTGATTACATTTGCAAATGTATACTGGTTTGGTGAAAAAAAATTAAAAAATAATAATAATAAAATTAAATCCTATTGTTTCAGTTCTAATGACCTTGGCCTTTGTCTTATGGGGTCCAAACTTATAAGTTATACTAGCAAGCTACATTATACTGGTTTGGTATATACAGCCAACTCTCGTTAGTACAAACTCTGTTAATACAAAATTCTGGTTATAACAAACATAAAGCCTCAGTCCCGACTGTCATGTGCACAATGAATGGGACTGATGTTCCTCTTAATACAAAATTCTGATATAACAAACAATTTGGCTAGGTCCGAACGAGTTCGTTATAATGAGACTCGACTGTAAATTAAAAAAAAATTAAAAAAAAAAAAAAAAAATGCTATTGTTTTAATCCCAATGACCTTCGCCTTTGTCTTATGGGGTCCAAACTTATAAGTTATACTTGCAAGCTACCTTCATTGTATCAAGGTTCAAGACATACATGGACAATCCAGATACCGCTGTGGAACCAAATGCACACGCACACACGGACGGACAAGGCGGAAACAGTATTCCCCTTCGGCTTCGCCGGCGGGGCATAAAAAAAAAAAACTGGCTACGGCGATGAGCGCGCTGACCAGACCAGAAACCAGCGACTTTTTTTTGTTGGCCTAATTAAGAAAAGTAAAAACAAACTTAGGCTCTTGTGGTAACGTGATACAAATGATAAAACCCAATTTCATCGTTTACATGGCGATTTAATATTTGGGCTAAAGTTGTACCATGAAAGTAGAAACTGTGCCAGACTAATGCACTTACTATGGTGTAGATGTCGCATCACATGAATAAACAAGCCTCATCAAGCTGCTCCCTCTTCACAGGGTTCCCCAACATTTAGTTTAATCCATGAAAGCAAAAGAAGTCAAAAAATGACCCCAAGGAAGGAGTAATTGCAGAATACCTCGCCACTCAGAAATACATGTACATAACACCCCTAAAATCATCTGGCTACGCTGTTGGAATTGCTGGAAAAGAAACAATTCAAGTCCAAACCAATTGATGCTAGGGCAAGATTTCCATATGCGAAGTTCACTAATTTTCCTCTGTATTGACTAACAAGCCCCCAGATAGCAATTTCATGTCATCAAAGTCAATTTCAGCAGTGAGAAAATACAAGCATTTTCTTAGAAAACACTTACAATTTTTCAGTCCAATCTCATACGGTTTGTACACAGGGTGTTGAGCGAACTTCGTATATGAAAATCTTTTCGATGCTAGCTATGCGGACACTGAGCGGAGGTCCACTTGCAAACGAAGCAACACAAAAGGAATGGGAGTTGTTGAAAAGATTGCAAGTTCAAACTAAATGGTGTTGCAGGCTACGCGGATACTGAGTGGGAGTGCAGTGGAGCATGACACATAGTACATGAAGCACTGAGGTTTATTGAGAACAATCAACCGTGACTCCGAAGCTGGCTATGAGGTGCATAAAGGATCGCCGGGTGCAATTGTGCCTGAAAGAGCCGTTTGTGTATTAAAATAGCGCATTGATTGCCCCAGTATAGGCCTACTGCACACCTGGGTTTTCCCAAAATGTTTTTTAGTGTTATTCTTGGCTGTGCTATTCAATGCAAATAAATTTACCTTTGATTCTGAAGTCTACACATATGTGTACATGTATAGGCCTACATGTACATGTACATCATAGCTTGGTACATAGCTAGGGTTTTTATTTGGGGATGAGGAGTAGGTTTGCATGTTAATGGAAGGGGGTGTCAAGCTTTATTAGTATAAAGGTTTGGGTTTTGAGAGGGCAACTTTTAGCAGATGCAGGTCAGGCAGGGTCGTTAAAAATACAAACAAAAAAAGTTATGAACCTTTTTGGCAAGATTACCATATGCGAAGTTCACTAATTTTCCTCTGTATTGACTAACAAGCCCCCAGATAGCAATTTCATGTCATCAAAGTCAATTTGAGCAGTGAGAAAATACAAGCATTTTCTTAGAAAATTAGACTTAGAATTTTTCAGTCCAATCTCATAGGATTTGTACACAGGGTGTTGAGTGAACTTCGTATATGGAAATCTTTTCAACTTTTTTTTATTAAATGATCGGATTAAAAAAACAATAGGTCAGATTTGTTTTTATTTCAAAGTGTTCTTTGTAAACTTGTATTATCACTAGTTTCACTAGTATATTCAAGGGATTTATGAAACTATGGAACTCAGAACATGAGTAAAGGACCCACTGTGGAAGAAAGGTTGGTCATCTGTTTCAGTGTGAATTCTTTTCAAAAGATCGAGTTTGCTGATTGTGCAGGTATGATGAACTGTCTGAACACTACTCGTACTTCCCTAACTCCCTAGGGGGTGTGCAAAATCATATTGAAATTGGAGGATTGGAGGATTCAGGACTGTTAGGGTTAACCCTAACAGTCCTGAATCCTTCAATTTCAATATGATTTTGCACACCCCCTAAGAGATGGACGGCAATTGGTGGGGGATCGGAGGGGGAAACAGGGGTATCATATCATTTGTCCCCCCGACTTTGGGATGTTACTGTCATACCAGTGACCCACAAGGAACCAAGGGCGGATCCAGAACACGATTTTTGGGGGGCCAAAAAAATGTTGGTTCTCCCCAAAAAGTTGGTCAAAAATCACGGCGTGGGGTTTGGGGCCCGCTTAAGGGCCCCGGAAAATTTTTGGATTCTAGATGCTCTGTGGTGCGATCTGAGGCCATTTCTGACCACTTTAACCAATGTTTTAGAGGAAAAGATGGTGGTGTACTCATTGCCTGCCTTTATTGCGACGCCACATAAAAAAATTGATTTCGTTTGGGGGGGGGGGGCATGGCCCCCTTTGGCCCCCCCCCCTGAATCCGCCCTTGTAAGGAACTATTGTCAAAGTAACCATTTCTAAAAAATCACGCAAAATACTTAACAAAACTACCTTTGAAAGCACCAACTGGCTTCTCCACGTGTCAAAGACAAAGTAATCAGGCTTCAATGATACTCACGATTATTTTTTGGGCTGCAAATCCGTGAATTTCAACCACTATAGCACAGACATCATACAGCGATCACTGATGGCTTTGATCTATCAGCACATTTTTATATGCACGCCACCATGGACATTTCTGTACGTGCAAACACGAACGTGAAGCATGGGTACACGACCCATTGTCGACTCATCGTGCATGCGTGCCAGGCTACGTGATAGTGCAGTGACTGCCTTATCATGAAACAGTCGTAGGTGCATCTCCAATTTACATATGCGGAGTTTGTTTACCGACGCACGTCATGGTCGTGTACCCATGCTTCACGTACATGTTTTTCTGTAAAGGGCACCCAAAATGGCACATGCCACAAAAAAGGGCACCACTTCTTTTTGAACAGGGCACTTGTTCAGAAAAAAGGAAAGATTTCCATATACGAAGTTCACTCAACACCCTGTGTACAAACCGTATGAGATTGGACTAAAAAATTCTAAGTGTTTTCTAACAAAATGCATGTATTTTCTCACTGCTCAAATTGACTTAGATGACATGAAATTGCTATCTGGGGGCTTGTTAGTCAATACAGAAGAAAATTAGTGAACTTCGTATATGGAAATCTTTCCGGGCATTTGAATGGAAAAAGGCAGTCTTTACAAAATATTGGGGGGTAACACCCCCCCCTCCCCGGCTGGGGATACAACTATGTAGTGGACAGTCATCTGCAAAAGTCAGTTTTTGAACAGAACTTGTAAAAATAGAGGTGTCCTAAAGATAAGGATTACCCACAAACTATACAGCAGTGTATTAAACCAATGGCAATGAATAAAATAAAATGATTTTAAAACTAAAATAGCCCTGAGGTCAAGAATTATATGTGTAGAATTTTTTGCAGTGGCAGTCCGCAGCTGGAGTTACCCAGCCCTACATTTTATCATTGGGTTGTCATACCAAATGATAAAATTTAGGGCTGGGTAACTCCAGCTAGTCAGTCTGCATCTTGTATAGCGTCAGGTTGAGGTTGAGGTTGCAACATTCTTTCCAAACAGAGATTTTTGTTAGACCAGTCTCATTATAGGGTTTGTACATCAAGTGGCGTACGGTATATGGAATAATTTCCAACCTTTTCGTGCATTTTACTCACACTTGAAGTTCTGCTTCTACTCTGTTGTGGTGCTTAATGACTTGGTCGTCACTCCATGAATTCCCATTACGTACGTGGCGAAGTGCGAAGGGGGGCGCACTGCCACTGATTTTCACAACCTTAACTTCAGACTCTTGACGATGGTGCATGCCTGAAATCGTCCAGATTTTCACTTTGCCGAACTCTGCTACATTTGTATTCCTTCACATGAGCAAAGCAGGCCAAGAACTTATTAATTTACGGGCATTTCTAGTACATGTGGCAGTTCCGTGACGTAACTATGAAGTTTTTTAAAACAGTGTCCGTGCACGTGTAAAATCGCAACATCATTTGAATCGCTTGAGGGCGGCGTTTCACTTTTGTGGTGGCATAAAAAAAGTTTCTAATTTTTAGAGGGCGTCCCAGCCTTTGTGTGTCATACATAACCTTGTTTTCAATTTTCGTTTTGTCAGTATGCCACTTTCAACTTCAAGGGTAGTTTGGTGCCCTTTTCGTTTTTATACAAACGACAAATGTGTGATGTCATTTCAGGCCACAGAGTTAATATAATAAATCCAACTTTATGTTTCAGACGGAAACTTCCATTGGACCTAGGCCTATATAGTTCAGTTATTTCAGGGCCAAAAGTTTCCAGAAGTATATTTTGCTGTTGTAATTGTTTGCTTTTGTGGCAGTAAACCAACGAGCAAACTACTGAACAGTGTCTTCCTAAAAATGACATCGCATTAACAGCATTCTCATTTGTCTGGAAAAGCATGGATTTATAAAAAAAAGTTAAAAGTGCACTTTTCAATAAAATTAACCAAAAAGGGATGTCAAATACTTTTCATACATTTTAAGAAGAATTCAAAATTGCACAAATGACATTCCTCAGAAAAATTCACTTCATAGCCCCTTTAAATATAAATTTGAATTTGAGTCTTGTCATTTCCTTTTTTTTTTCCTTTTCCTTCCTTTTTTCATTTCTTTATTATTTTTTGGGAGGGGTCGAGGGGGGGGGTGGTATGGGGGGGCAAGGAAGACAATTGGGGAGGGGCAAATAGCGCCGCTGTCAGTATGAAAATCGGATTTGTATCAAAACCGAATTCTTTCTCCGTTTTATTGGTTAAACCCTCTCACATGACCATTCCTTCTAATTATCTATGCATATGATCATGCGCAATACCACCAATGAGTCCGTATTTCATAAAACCTCAATTCATGCTACACCGCCACTGATTATTGAGGTGATTATTGAAGTGTAAAGGGCACGGACATATGATTTTCGTCATGATGATCTTTTCCTTTCAAAAATGATGTTCAATCTTGAGGAAAGCGGGAAGTGGCACGCATATTCAGTCATTGTCACTCATCCTCAACATACAATGTAATTATGACGGAGTACAACGACAAAGTTTGATCACACCAGATACAATAATTGTGAGATAAAGTAACAATGTATTTTTATTTATGTCTACTCCACTTCATTTACTTGCAAAAAAATTTCTTACTGAGTCTCACCGAGTGATAATATTATTCCTCCATGATTGCAGATATAAATGAAAAACAGGTTAATAAACATAATCTGCTTTTGAGTAATTTTATTCTCTCGAGTAAATCATCTTTTAATTAAAAGAACATCGTTAGCAAAGTCCACTTTTCAAGTTATTTGCTTATGCAACACATATTAACTGCATTTTGACATCACAGTTGCTGTACATCCAAATAAAATGTCAGAAGATTCTTTGTAACCAAATTTCATTTTGTAGTCTTCATTTCCCCCAGTTATAACCCCGAGTACAGTTGCTTTAATAGGGAATCACGCCCCCCTTTCAATGTAAGGTCCAATCACTTATTTCTTCCTCGTTTGGCAGTTATTAGTCTGATCGTACCGATTTTGGCACCAAAGTTTAGACATAACATAAACAAAATACTTATTAAATTATAAGTATTTAAAAAATTCTTTTATAACCTGTCACGAATCATGGTTAGAGTAATAAAAAACACTCAAAATATTACAATTTCGTGTAATTAGATAAAGTTTACAATTAAGTTTACAAGTGAGTTTGTGATTTCTTAAGTGAGTTTGTGAAGTTCTAAAAAGACTTGGCAAAACTCAATGCATTAATGTTTCACATTATACAATGATTGTCAGGCTAACAAGTCAACAAAAATATAATTTTATTTACAAAAATGTACATATAGTTTCCATCAGTGGTTGGATGAATCCCAAATCCCAAAACTACTCAAAGGATATTTGGTATTTAAACGTTATAGGCCTACATAATTAATTACTTAAATATAATTATCTGGCCAACAAGTTTCAACTTGTGAAAGAAATGGACCAAACCACCCATACAGCCTCAGGGTTCGATAAGAATTCAACGAATACCATACATCAACTAGGCTTTCAAGGTTTTCTTGCACACGCGTAAAGATTTGAAGTCTATTAAGTATTACAATTTTGTTTGCCAATTTAAAATGTTTGTAGATGCACAATCGGCAAATCATATACACTCTAGAAACATCCCGGGTCAGATTGGACCCGAATCCGGGTCAGATTTGACCCGACACTTTTCCGGGTCAACTTCTCTGAGCCACCTTTACATGTAATTTGAGGTCATTTGACCCAGATTATTGTCATTATGACATACAAACTTCTTGTCAGTTTTGCAGGGCAAAATGTCATTTGACCCAACAGTGTGCCAGGTTCAATCTGACCCGGATTCCGGGTCGAATCTGACCCGGGACTTATAAGAGTGTCAGTTTGACTTTGATGGCAAACTACTGTGTAATAATGTAAAGGGTGAACAGTGACATGTACTTGTCTTACATGCAGCTTGACCCAACTGACGATGAGAATGGTGCCATGCAAATGGGCATCCTGGAATGTCACACTTTTAGTGATGTTTTGTTCTTTGGAATTTGAAAAGTATGTGATTTCAACGTGTCAATTATTGTTTTTGTAGGTCACATGATTGACATTTTGCCAAAAAACCTCACAACTGTAAATGTGGCTGGAAAAAAGTATACCGTTTTATGGCAAACGTAGTGAAGATCAACACATATATCCCAGTTTTCAAAAAACGTCACTTATTTTCCGGGCTCATCGTCTTCTAAAATAATTGCTCCCTTTGATTGAGAATGATAACATTTTGGATTTTGTTATGAAAAGTTATTCAAGAAGGTATGACAATTGGACTCCAAGAAACCAAACCAGGAAAAGAGGGAGACAAAACATAAGATGGAGGGAGGAATGAACTAAGAAAACATAGTGGCGTTGCATGGCAACAGACAGCTCAAGATAAAGTGAGATGGTACATTGGTGAAGAGGCTTTCCTCCTGCTGTGGAGCAAAATAGGCTAGACAGACAGCCCGACAGCCCGACAGACAGGCAGACATTCAAGGCATCTGAGTTTCCATGTGAACACTAAGCGACGGGAACCCGGACTGTAACTCATCCAATCCATCCAATCCCGGGTTGCCAGCAAGGTACAAGTCAGTCAGGCTTGGCATGTCACCTACCGCCGAGGTGACACGTCCAATGTCTGACGGTGTCAAGTTGCAACTGCTCAAGTCCAGCCTACTTAGATGCCTCATTTTCGGCAATGCTGTGGCCCACAACTGGGCCGACGCGCCCAAAGCTTTGTTCTTATCCAGGATCAAGTCAGTCAGTCTGGGCATGTCGCATACAGCCGAGGCGATGTGTTCAAAGTTCGATGGTGTCAATTTGCAATCTCCCAGGACCAGCCTTTTTAAGTGGACCATTTTGGGCAATTCCTTGGCCCACAACTGAGCCGATTCAGCCAATTTCCAGCTGGGGGCAAGTATCAAGTGGGTTAATCTGGGCATGTTGCCTACAGCCGAGGCAATGTGTTCAATGTCTGTTGGTAACAAAGAACAATGTTTCAGATCCAGCTTATTTAAGTGCATCATTTTTGGCAATTCCTTCGCCCACAGCTCAGCCGATCCGCCCAATCTACGGTTGCCAGCCAGGATCAAGTCCGTCAGTCCGGGCATGTTACCTACAGCAGAGGCAATGTGTTCAACATCTGTAGGATCCAAAACATAATTGCCCAGGTCCAGCCTATTTAAGTGTATCACTTTCGGCAATTCCTTGGCCCACAACTTAGCATTTCCGCCCAAATTCCAGTTGCCAGCAAGGATCAAGTCAGTCAGTCTGGGCATGTCAGCTACAGTAGCGATAATGTGTTCAGCATCTGATACTGTATAGCCGCAATCACTCAGGTCCAGCCTGTTTAAGTGCCTCATTTTTAGCAATTCCATGGTCCACAAATCAACCGTTCCACCCAATCTCACGTTGGTAGCAAGGCTCAAGTCGGTCAGTTTGGGCATGTTGGCTACAGCTGAGGCAATGTGTTCCATGCTGTCCCAGCCCAGTGCCTGGCAAGCCAACTCAAGTCTGTTGAGGCTTGTCAAGTGTTTGATATGAGGGGCCCATTCTACAGCTCTCCTTGAAAAGATATTCAAGCCCAGATCAGTCAAGTGTTGGTTGCCTTTCAGCGATGACAGGATCTTCCCATGACCACCATTACATGAATAACATCTGTACAGCCTCAGACTCCTGAGGTTTTCCATGTAACCCAGGACGAATGCTAGATCACTGACGGCAGACACACGGGAAATAGAAATAGCTGTAACTCGTGCCAGCTGCATCTTACGGCTGTCTGACCTACAGATGATTTCAAGAAGGTACATAAGACTTTGGAAATCATCATTTTTAAACACCTCGATAGTTGATGGGATGAGTGAGTCGCTGGTGAGACTGAGTGGGACCTTTGCTGACTGGCTTTCAAGAAAGCAATTGCGACTAATCGCTTGTATGACACTTGATTGGTACCTGGGCCTATCCTTATTGAACTTACGGTCAAGCAAGTTTACGATGTCCATCATGCACTTCTCGTTGTCACCGCAACAAAAACGAAAGAGAAACTCATTCGAAACAACACCCTCAAATGTTGAACACAATTGTTTCAAAATCCTCTGATATTTAAACATGTTCAATTTGTTCTTCACACGCGTCAACAATCCAACGGTTGATGAAAGGTTCAGACTCTGCAAGTATTTTGCTGCGCAGTATTCCTGCACAGTCTTGTGCATGAATTGTATGTTGTTATTGGACTTGTTGTTTTTGATAACTCTCTGTTGGGTCAGGATGCCTGCTTTTAGTGCCAGCTCCAGCGCCTTAGGTTCAAACTCATCTTCTTGAAATGAGAATTTTTGGTTGGCACTTGTAAGTCCATGTAGCGCAATTTTTCCTATGGCAATCACTGTGTTTGATACATAGCATCCAGAGAGATGTTTTCTTGTGAACATGTGATCGATTGCCTCAGTGAAGAGGCGTGAAGTTGTTTTGGGGAGTTGTTTACTCTTCCTCCACAACAAACACATGAGAAAAAGCAACACAGGCATCTTAGCAAAATAACGCAGTGTGTTGGACTTTTCGATGGTTTGGATTAGTGCTTTGCCAATATCAGGATCTTTGTCATAGAATTTCTGAACGTAGTCATTAACATCCTCGTCAGTAAACCCCAGAACCTCTACATGTGTGCAAGGATCTTGGACAAGTGTTTCTGACATCAGTGACATCAGTGGCATTAGTATCTTAAGATGAGAGGGGCGAGTGGAGATACATACGAAACATTCCTTGTACACCGTTCTATTGAGTGCTTTTAGGATAGAACCGAATGAGGCTGCATTGAGCTTTTTGGTCTTCATTTCATCAAAACCATCCAAAAGAATCAAGACCTCATTTGGGTTGGCCAGGATGAATTGATCAAGTTCATCCTTTTCTATTCCAGACTTTTTGCCAAGAAGTTGATCAAAAGTTGAATCAACAAGATCAGATTTTTGCGACAGGGCACACATCTTTAAAAGAAAGACAAGCTTGAATCCGTTCAGGATTTCGCTTGTCTCATCTGCCCAGTCGTATGCAATCTTATCAAACATGGTTGACACTCCGACTATTCCCATGCCAAAGAAAATGAGGCGTTTGTTGAGTTCCCCAAATCCTGCTCTCCTTCTGAATATTTGGGAATATTCCGTTGAGGTAATAATGTCTTCTTGGCCAGTGACAAATGCCCTCCCTTCACGTGTTTTAAATTGTACTTTAGTGTTTATACCAGCTATGTGCATTTGGTCATTATTAACACCAGGCAACAACTTCACAGAACTGCACGTTGTTTTATAAACTCCTTTCAAAACATCCCTAGTCTTTTTACCAGCTTCTTGGCAGGGATCCGTCAACCTTGGATCTTGGTCTGGTCTCTGACTTTGCTGAGGTCTGGGTGCAGGCACTCCTATTCAGATCAAAACAAGCAATATGTATTGCTTGAATTAAACAATGTTTATGAAACAGATTGAATTGTCTTTCATACAAGAAAACATATAAAAGAAATTATGACTTGGGAATATCAGTGGATCAGTAATGCGTTGCACAAAATACATTTGCCAAAAAGTTAATTACTAAATGTTTAGGATTTTGTACACAAAGTTGTCAAGGATTGCCTTTATACGTTGTAATTGTAGTACATTCAATTTTGTTCACACCAACAAAAATAGATTCAGACAATTCTGTGAGTCCCATTTGCAGTAGTTTGAGCCAGATAATCATCATAATGACATTCAAACTTATTGGGTTTTTTATTAGGAAAAGTGTAATTCTGCAGGAAAAAAGTGTCATTTTGACCCAGAAGAGTGTCAGGTCCCATCTGACCGGGATTCTGACTCGGAACTTGTAAGAGTGTAAGTTTGACTTTGATGGCAAACCACTTTGTCGTACGTACGGGGTGCACAGCTACATGTAATTGTCTTACACGCAATGCGACCCTACTGACGATCTGAATCAACCATGTGTTCCGACGTTTGTGTCAAAATTGCAAACAGGCATCCTGGAATGACACTTATTAGTGATCTGTTTTGTTCTGTGGAATGTGCATAAGTCTCCAATTTCACAGTGTTAATTATTGTTTTTGTAGGACACACGGTTGAGATTTTCTCGAAAACAAAACTGTCATTGTGGCTGGAAAAAAACAACTGTTTTTATGTCAAACGTGGCTGAGAGCAACATATCCCAATTTTCACGAAACCTTCGCCTAAACTTTAGTTTCGTAGTTATGTTCAACATACCCAAATATTCTTATTTCCCCCCAGCTCTTTAATCTCGTCTTGTAAACTGATTGCTATCAATTATTGAGAATGTTAACACTTGCATCACATGATAAGTAGTAACTCAAGGCAAGTGAGTTTCCACGTGAACATTAAGCGACGGGAACCCGGACTGTAACTCATCCAATCTATCCAATCCCGGGTTGCCAGCAAGGTACAAGTCGGTCAGGCTTGGCATGTCACCTACCGCCGAGGTGACACGTCCAATGTCTGACGGTGTCAAGTTGCAATTGCTCAAGTCCAGCCTACTTAAGTGCCTCATTTTTGGCAATGCCGTGGCCCACAACTGGGCCGACGCGCCCAAGGCTTTGTTCTTATCCAGGATCAAGTCAGTCAGTCTGGGCATGTTGCGTACAGCCGAGGCAATGTGTTCAAAGTCCGACGGTGTCAATTTGCATTCTCTCAGGACCAGTCTTTTTAAGTGGACCATTTTGGGCAATTCCTTGGCCCACAACTGAGCCAATTCAGCCAATTTCCAGTTTGGGGCAAGTATCAAGTCGGTCAGTTTGGGCATGTTGCCTACAGCCGAGGCAATGTGTTCCATGTCTGTTGGTAACAAAGAACAATGTTTCAGATCCAGCTTACTTATGTGCATCATTTTCGGTAATTCCTTGGCCCACAGCTCAGCTGATCCGCCCAATCTACGGTTGCCAGCCAGGATCAAGTCAGTCAGTCTGGGCATGTCACCTACAGCCGAGGCAATGTGTTCAATGTCTGTAGAATTCGCAACAAAATTGCCCAGGTCCAGCCTATTTAAGTGCGTCACTTTCGGCAATTCCTTGGCCCACAACTTAGCATTTCCACCCAAATTCCCGTTGCCAGCAAGGATCAAGTCAGTCAGTCTGGGCATGTCAGCTACAGTAGCGATAATGTGTTCAGCATCTGATACTGTATAGCTGCAATCACTCAGGTCCAGCCTATTTAAGTGCCTCATTTTCAGCAATTCCGTGGTCCACAAATCAACCGTTCCGCCCAATCTCATGTTGGTAGCAAGGCTCAAGTCGGTCAGATTGGGCATGTTGGCTACAGCTGAGGCAATGTGTTCCATGCTGTCCCATCCCAGTGCATAACAAGCCAACTCAAGTCTGTTGAGGCTTGTCAAGTGTTTGATATGAGGGGCCCATTCTACAGCTCTCCTTGAAGCGATATTTAAGCCCAGTTCGGTCAAGTGTTGGTTGCCTTTCAGCGACAACAGGATCTTCCTATGGCCACCATTCCATGAATGACATCTGTTAAGCCTCAGACTCCTGAGGTTTTCCATGTAACCCAGGGCGAATGCTAGATCACTGACCCCAGACACACGAGAAATAGAAATAGCTGTAACACGAGAAATAGAAATAGCTGTAACACGTGCCAGCTGCGTCTTGCGGCTGTCTGACCTACAGATGATTTCAAGAAGGTACATGAGACTTTGGAATTCACTATCTTTATGCACCTCGATAGTTGATGGGATTAGTGAGTCGCTGGTGAGACTGAGTGGGACCTTTGCTGACTGGCTTTCGAGAAAGCAATTGCGACTAATCGCTTGTATGACATTTGATTGGTACCTGGGCTCATCCTTATTGAACTTACGGTCAAGCAAGTTTACGATGTCCATCATGCACTTCTCGTTGTCACCGCAACAAAAACGAAAGAGAAACTCATTCGAAACAACACCCTCAAATGTTGAACACAGTTGATTCAAAATCCTCTGATATTTAAACATGTTCAATTTGTTCTTCACACGCGTCAACAATCCAATGGTTGATGAAAGGTTCAGACTCTGCAAGTATTTTGCTGCACAGTATTCCTGCACAGTCTTGTGCATGAATTGTATGTTGTTATTGGACTTGTTTTTGATAACTCTCTGTTGGGTCAGGATGCCTACTTTTAGTGCCAGCTCCAGCGCCTTCGGTTCAAACTCATCTACTTGAAATGAGAATTTCTTGTTGGCACTTGTGAGTCCATGCAGTGCAATTTTTCCTATGGCAATCACTGTGTTTGATGCATAGTATCCAGAGAGATGTTTTCTTGTGAACATGTGATCGATTGCCTCAGTGAAGAGGCGTGAAGTTGTTTTGGGGAGTTGTTTACTCTTCCTCCACAATAAACACATGAGAAAGAGCAACACAGGTGTCTTAGCAAAATAATGCAGTGTGTTGGACTTTTTGATGGTTTGGATTAGTGCTTTGCCAATATCAGGATCTTTGTCATAGAATTTCTGAACGTAGTCATTAACATCCTCGTCAGTAAACCCCAGAACCTCTACATGTGTGCAAGGATCTTGGACAAGTGGTTCTAATATCAGTGACATCAGTGACATCAGTATCTTAAGATGAGAGGGGCGAGTGGAGATACATACGAAACATTCCTTGTACACTGTTCTATTGAGTGCTTTCAGGATAGAACCAAATGAGGCTGCATTGAGTTTTTTGGTCTTCATTTCATCAAAACCATCCAACAGAATCAAGACCTCATTTGGGTTGGCCAGGATGAATTGATCAAGTATATCCTTTTTTATTCCAGACTTTTTGCCAAGAAGTTGATCAAAAGTTGAATCGACAAGATCAGATTTTTGCGACAGGGCACACATCTTTAAAAGAAAGACAAGTTTGAATCCGTTCAGGATTTCGCTTGTCTCATCGGCCCAGTCGTATGCAATCTTATCAAACATGGTTGACTGACCGACAGTTTCCAGGCCAGAGAAAATGAGGCGTTTGATGAGTTCCCCAAATCTTGCCCTCCTTCTGAATATTTCGGAATATTCCGTTGAGGTAATAATGTCTTCTTGGCCAGTGACAAATGGTTCCCCTTCATGTGTTTTGAATTGTACTTTAATGTTTATACCTTCTATGTGCATTTGTTCAATATCAACACCAGGCAACAATTTCCCAGAACTGCACGTTGTTTTATAAACTCCTTTCAAAACATCCCTAATCTTTTTACCAGCTTCTTGGCAGGGATCTGTCAACTTTGGATCTTGGTCTGGTCTCTGACTTTGCAGAAGTCTGGGTGCAGGCACTCCTATTCAGATAGAAATACAAGAACCATGCCTTGCTTCAATATAATGCTTATGAAATGGATTGAATTGTCTTCCATACAAGACTTAGAAAATATGCAACAGAACTTTGGGATTTTCTGCGCAAAATAGTAAGAAATTGCACAAATAAATTTGCCAAAAAAGTAAATAAATGAATGCAAGTTTGTACTGAGCTATTAGACACAAACTTGTCAAGTTTTGCCTCAACCCTAGAAGGGCCGGGCTATTTTCTTCACCTCTCAGCCGGTGGCTTATTAATGGCTAATTTATTATTCATATCGTATCGTCTGTGCCAGGCCACTGACAGAGGGCGCCATTACAGACTCACGGTGCAACCGTAGCGTCAGGACCCCTGCGCTTGGCCAGGGAGACCCATTACCAGACTGTGCCGACTCAGGAGTGGACATTTTTGTATAACGTTGCCTTGGTGGTGAGTTGTATACAAAGAGAGCCTCGTAGAGATAGTGGCAAGAATAAATGGCAGTGAGTCCCGAAACCCTGGAGGATGGTGTCTGTGGTTTCCTTCGTCTCATGAATACACAAGTCGACATAGTCTGACGTCCGACTCGCCACACGGCGGGTACGCAGGCTGGATCTGGGCCTCGCAGTGTGTAGGCCAACCTCATGAGATAGCCAGCAAGACGTTCATCACATTGGATGACTCGGAGTCGGGAACCGTCCCGTCTGTACATGGCGGCATAGCAGATGCTCCGTTCCACTCGGAACGTTGTTAGGCTGTGCCTGTCGATGAGGCAGGGGCAGGGCTTTGTTTTGGGATGCCACAGGATGATTTTTCCAGTACGCCTAGTAAGTCCCACGGGGAATCGACCCAGTCTGTGTACGGCGGCGCAACAGATGCTCCGTTCCATTCGGATCACTGCTGAGTTGCGCCTGTTGATGCAGAACAGCTGGCCGGGCTTGATTGTCAGGAGATGCCCTGCGTCTTCTGCATCAACACAAGTGCCAGGGCCCACAAAGGGAACAGCCCCACAACACACACATTCATACAACGGATGCCTGTTTCCCTCCGAAACAGCTCTGTTCCACATAACATTCATACACCGAAAAGCATGTTTCCTTCTGGAACAGCTTTGTTACACACACATTCATACAATGGACAGTTCCAATCCACACACATCAATATGGAGCTTCTCTCCAGAACAGCCCTGTAACACACATACAACGGACGCATGTTTCCCTCCGGAACAGCTCCCTTCCACACAATCAATGGAGTGGAGCCGGCACAGTTACTCCGCACGGGAGTCTATGGAGCGGAGCAGGTGGAGTTGCTATGCGACAGAGTCAATGGAGTGCAGCCGATGAAGTTGCTCCGCACAGGAGTCAATGGAGCAGAGCAGGGCAGTTGCTCCGCACGGAGTCAATAGAGTGGAGCTGATGGAGTTGCTCCGTGCGGGAGTCCATGGAGCAGAGAGGGCGCAGTTGCTCTGCATAGGAGTCAATGGAGTGGAGCAGGTGGAGTTGCTCCGCACAGGGGTCGATGGAGTGGAGCCGGCTCAGTTGCTCCGTATGGGAGTCTAAGGAGTAGAGAAGGTGGAGTTGCTCTGCAAGGGAGTCAATGGAGCAAAGCCGATGGAGTTGCTCTGAGCGGGAGTCAATGGAGCGGAGGCGGCACAGTTGCTCCGCGCAGGAGTCAATGGAGCAGAGCCGGCGCAGTTGCTCTGCACAAGAGTTAATGGAGTGGAGCTGGCGCAGTTGCTCCACACGGGAGTCTATGGAGAGGAGCCGGTGGAGTTGCTTCTGATGGGAGTCAATGGAGTGGAGCCGGTGAAGTTGCTCCGCACAGGAGTCTATGGAGCGGAGTCGATGGAGTTGCTTCGCGAGGGAGTAAATGGAGCGGAGCCAATGGAGTTGCTCCACACGGGAGTCAATGGAGCGGAGCCAGCGCAGTTGCTCGGCGTAGAAGTCAATGGAGCAGAGCTGGCACAGTTGCTCCGCACAGAAGTCAATGGAGCAGAGCCAGCACAGTTGCTCTGCATGGGAGTCAATGGAGCGGAGCCAGCACAGTTGCTCCGCACAGGAGTCAGTGGACCAGAGCCGGCGCAGTTACCCCGCACAGAGTCAACGGAGTGGAGCCAATGGAGTTGCTTCACACAGGAGTCTATGGAGCGGAGCTGAAGGAGTTGCTCCGCACAAAAGTCAATGGAGCGGAGTCGGCGCAGTTGCTCTGCACGGGAGTCAATGGAGCGGAGCAAGCGCAGTTGCTCTGCACGGGAGTTAATGAAGTTTAGGGGATGGACTTACTCCGCACGGGAGTCAATGGAGCGGAGCCGGCGCAGTTGCTCCGCATGAGAGTCTACAGAGCGGAGC